>JABMCL010000059.1:1767500-1775000 GCA_018857735.1 Alviniconcha marisindica
TAAGTAACGTGGTGTTTTATGCCCAGTCAACCATTACGGTTACATCAGGGCGATCAGCTGGGGGAAGACTACAAAGTTCAGGAGCTGTGTAAGAGCTGAGGTGGCCGTCCTGGGCTCCCCGTCCTGATGAGCCTTATGGTTTTTGTGGACGTAAAGCAAAACTGAACCATGCTTACGCATTGATCACAGTTTGTCCCTAATATGTCAACCTGACATCCGAGGACATTAAGCTCTACATCAGCAGCAGGGAAGGCTGCAAGGAAAACAAGAAAAGAGAGTGGCGTACCTTTAGCCAGATCACACCGACCGCGCCGGTGGCAGCCATGACAGCCAGCTTGGCCAGGAGCAGGAGGAAGTCCCCGATGCTGTTGAGTGCCGCCACACGCAGGGCGTTGCTGACCAAAATGTTGAATGCCTGGAACAACATTCCTTAGGTTAACTTAACAGATCTAGTCAACAGTGAAAGTCTTGACAGGTTGAAACACAGTTCATCAAGCCACAAAGTCTGAATCATCACTGTCACCTTACAGAAGTGTCACTTTGTATTTGAAAAAGATGGGGGGGGGGGGGGGGGGGGGGGGGGAGGGGGAGGGGGCGCTTAATGAACCTAAAAAGGCTGAAATGTAGAAAGACAGAATTCCTAGCAGTGGGTAAAACATGCAAAGCTATGTATTCTGACTTTCTCTCTCTCATAAAAAAAGAAAGAAAAAAAAAGAATTTCCCCCAGTTTTAGCAGTTCTGGATTCTCAACTGATGGGACCTTGTGGTACTCCATCACAGGAGAGGCAAACAAATTAAGAGAAAGACTAAGATAAAGAGCGATATTATACATGCCACCAAGAAAAGAAAAAAATGACTATAACACAATTATGGCTGAATAATGCACACACAAATAATGACATTTATTCTCTCTCCTCTTCCCCTTCCCCCCTTTTCTGAAACATCTTTGCATTGCCTCCAGTTCTAGAAAGCAAAACCAAACTGGTTGGGAGAATAATAAACAGTTCATGCTTTGAGACTCTGCCTTCTCATATTCTTTTCTGGTGTTTACATCCAGAAACTGTACGGTTTACGAGGGATGGGAGAAGAATGGGACAGGGAATGAGAGCCCAGGCCCACCTCCCTCTTCACACTGATCCTGAGCTCTGAGTGCCTTTAAAAAAAAATTGAACAAATATTTAACGGGTTAAAGAGACACAGGAGTGTAGACTGTGGTGTTCACTGTTTACATATATACTTTTTCATTTTGCTTGATGGTAAACATTTCGCCCTTGTAATGGGCTTGGATAAATAAATGGCACATAAAATAATACACCTTATCATCATGATTAACAGCCAGTGGGTGTGAGAGTATGTCAGGGCCGCTGCCTCTTCTGGGTTAAATTCTGTTCTTAATTAATGAATATACTCACTCTTCTTGATGATGAGCAGTAATTTCTGCCACTCACAGCTGCAACAAAGAAGACATGGTTTTGTTGACTGCAGCACATAATTTGAGATATACTTCCCAACTTCATTCTGAGTCACTATCACATTTGATTTCATTGCCACTGAGATGTATCTTTCAGTCATGTCACAACATCATAGTATGCCTAAACACACAGTTGTTGTAGTCTCCAAAGTACAAACAAACAAACAAACAAACAAAAACAAAACAAGAACCCAACACAGAGTGACTGCCACATTCAGAAAAACAACAAAAGAAAACAACATCAAAACACACAAAGCATTGTAAGTTCACATAAATTGGATGAGTACACTCTTCACACACACCCATTTTTCATGTCATCCTGTTTTCTTAAATCACCCTGTTCTCACATACATGATGATCCAGATGTCACCCTTTCACTGTTTGACTAATGTTCACCAATGTCACTCCTTCACTGTTTGACTAATGACCACAAATGTCACCCCTTCACTGTTTGACTAATGATCACTGATGCCACCCTTCATTGTTTGACTAATGGTCACCAATGCCACCCCTTCACTGTTTGACTAATAGTCACCAATGTCACCCCTTCACTGTTTGACTAATGATCACCAATGTCACCCCTTCACTGTTTGACTAATGATCACTGATGCCACCCCTTCACCGTTTGACTAATGATCACTGATGCCACCCTTCACTGTTTGACTAATGATCACTGATGCCACCCTTCACTGTTTGACTAATGATCACTGATGCCACCCTTCACTGTTTGACTAATGATCACTGATGCCACCCCTTCACTGTTTGACTAATGATCACCAATGTCCCCCCTTCACTGTTTGACTAATGATCACTGATGCCACCCTTCACTTTGACTAATGATCACTGATGCCACCCTTCACTGTTTGACTAATGATCACTGATGCCACCCTTCACTGTTTGACTAATGATCACTGATGCCACCCTTCATTGTTTGACTAATGTCACCAATGTCACCCCTTCACTGATGACTAATGATCACCCACCCCTTCACTGTTTGACTAATGATCACTGATGTCACCCCTTCACTGTTTGACTAATGATCACTGATGCCACCCTTCATTGTTTGACTAATGACCACCAATGTCACCCCTTGGCTGTTTGACTAATGATCACCAATGTCACCCCTTGACTGTTTGATTAATTGTGTGAGGGCAAGGTCACTAAACAGGCAGAACCAGTACACAACCAGTGCAATATAAATCAACAATTTTTTTCGCCTATCGACATAAATCAACACATCTTTTCACCTGTTTATTTGCTTTTAATTGGTTTGCCACTGGTTCCTGTCTCTCATACCTATAACAGTGTAAGCGTTGGAGTTGAGATATTTGAGGCACTTTTCCAGACACCACAGGCAGCAACAACAGCACTTGGAGCAGAAATCACCACACCAGTTGTCCACGTTTCTAAATCTGGGGAAAAACAATGCACAGCACCTTGTTGAGGAAAACTACTCATTCACTCATCAGTCTGTAGGGTACAGTGCTGTATCATAAAACTAGTCTTACCCTGTAAACTCTTTTCTTCTCTTAATCACATTGAAAACAAAGTTGGCCAGTCAAAACATATTTGTCTTGCTTTTCCAAGAAAGAACATTTTTCAGTGAAGCCGTGGCTGCGTTTTGAGGTGTATTGTTCAGAAGTCTCTCTTCAGTGGAGAGAGAGAGAGAGAGAGAGAGAGAGAGAGAGAGAGAGAGAGAGAGAGAGAGAGAGAGAGAGAGAGAGGGGGGGGGAGAGACAGAGTAAAGTGCTGGTACTTACTTCTTGTTAAGGAACATAAGAAACATGCATGGTATAGTGGGTGGGTGGGGAGGAAGAGAGAGAGAGAGAGAGAGAGAGAGAGAGAGAGAGAGAGAGAGAGAGAGAGAGAGAGAGAGTGAAAGTGAGCTGGTACTCCTTGTTAAGGAACTTAAGAAACATGCATGGTATAGAGGGGGCGAGAGAGAGAGAGAAGGAGGGAGAGAGAGAGGGAGGGAGGGGGAGGGGGGGGAGGAGAGAGAGAGAGAGAGAGAGAGAGAGAGAGAGAGAGAGCTGGTACTTACTTTTTGTTAAGGAACACAAGAAACATGCGTGGTAGAGAGAGAGAGAGAGAGAGAGAGAGAGAGAGAGAGAGAGAGAGAGAGAGAGAGAGAGAGAGAGAGAGAGAGAGAGAGAGAGAGAGAGAGAGAGAGAGAGAGAGAGACAGAGACAGAGACAGAGAGACAGAGAGATGGTACTTACTTCTTGTTAAGGAACATAGGAAACATGCATGATATATATATATATATATATATATAGAGAGAGAGAGAGAGAGAGAGAGAGAGAGAGAGAGAGAGAGGAGAGAGAGGAGAGAGAGAGAGAGAGAGAGAGAGAGAGAGAGAGAGCTGGTACTCACTTCTTGTTAAGGAACATAAGAAACATGCGTGGTAGTTTGACCAGTGTGAGGATGAAGGCCCCCATAGCCACGGAGCCCTGGTGGTAGACAATCAGCCGTCCAATGGCAGACAGAATCGGCATTCCTAAGTGCTTTTTATTTCTGAAACACACCATAGCAACAGGAAATTTAGTTTATACTTCATACCAACACAACTGAAAAACAGAATGGCTGGGCTGTACAAGAAGCAAAAATAGCTCACATAAGTACAAAGTAAACCGACAACTGACAGAATGGTTTCACACTACCTGTCGAAACAACCCTTGCAAACTACGCTCTAATAACATGATATCTGTTCAACTCCAAAACTTCATCTGACCGATCATTTGGGCTACAACAGAAGAGAATGTAATTTTCAAGACATAGTCTAGCTAGCTGTTTTCACTCTGTCAAACTCAGTATATCTGGCCTCATCATATCGATATGTTTTACTGGCTTACCAGAAGAAGCATATTGAGCAACTCAGATCACACAAACCAATCCATCCACATGCACACCCACCCACACTTCCATCCACTCACCTACATGCACACACAAACACTCCCATCCATCCACTCGCCCACCCGCACCCATCTACTCCTACCTACATGCACATACGCATACACCCATCCAGTCACCCACATGCACCCTCCACTCACATACATGCACATATAACCCCCCCACACCCATCCACCTATATGCATATACACACCCACACCAATCCACTCACCCACACCAACCCACTCACCCATGCCAACCCATGCTCACCTATATGCACATACACCCCCATCCGCTCACCCACATCTATCCACCGACCTATATGCACATACCCATCCACTCACCCACATCCATCTACTGACCTATATGCACATACACACCCATCCACTCACCAACACCTATCCACTCACCCACATCTATCCACTGCTCTATATGCACATACACACGTCCATTCACCCACTCACCTATAAGCACATACACACCTGTCCGCTCACCCACACACCTATATGTACATACACACCCATCCACTCACCCACATGCACCCACACAAAATGTGGGCTTATCAGATAATTCCACCCATCTCCCTCTTTCTGAAGCCAACATTCTGCGCAAGCTCAGACCTTCCCTTTGGTTTTTTTTGGCACCACCTGATTCCACCAAAACTACCAAGAGCTGCATCTGACATACAGAGTACTTTCGCTTTGTCATCTTTCCAGTTTCTGCCACCTCTTTAGGAAATAAGCAAGTGCAGGGGTTTGCTGCAGCTGTGCCAGCATAGACATACTGTACTATGAAAACTTCACTGCCACATTTCACCAGTAAACCCGAAACACTTTGCAGCTGCGAAAGGCACGACATGACGTACCTGGTGAAGTACCACTGAGCAACAGCACTGGAGATGACGAACTGCTGACAGGCGATGATGAACTCGCTGATCCACACCAGTCCCACGATGTGGTACCACCAGAAGTAGGACACCAGCTCATGCTCTGTGTATTGGACAAAGCCGAACTGGTCAACAGTGGGCTTCTCTGCCAGACACAGATATACACAGCGCCACGTTTACACCACATGCAACACACTCGGCACAGAAGAAAATGTGAAATAAAACAAGGTGGAAACAAAAAAACAAACCAAAAATTTACATGTAGGGTAGAAGTGATCAGTGTTTCAAAGGTGTTCTGCTGAAATGACCTCTCTCAGATATCCCTGATGAATTTTCAGACTGTCCCCTAACACTGCTTTACTGCCATGGGTGCATGTGAGATGCTGAACCGGGACCCAAAGACTTTTACCAGGTTATCAAATCTAATGCAAGGTAGTGATGCATTCTCTACCTTTCACACTACAGCTACATAACACATTAGACGCACAACAGTTTTTCTTCTTCCATAATTTGCTGCTCAGAACATGATCAATTTTTCAGGAATTCCAGGTTCCAGTCCTCCACGTGTACCCATGTCCTGCTGTTCTGGGATTAAAAAAAAGAAAAAGAAAAAAAAAGAAGAAGAAAAGAGAAATAACAGTTCTCATGAGGTAACCCTTACTGTTAGTCAGACAAGCCTACTTGAAAGCAGAACAGCTCCCCAGAGATAATATATATGAAGGCAAGCCCATACTTCCATAAAATAAAGATAATATGTATGAAGGCAAGTCCATACTTCCATAAAATAAAGATAATATGTATGAAGGCAAGCCCATACTTCCATAAAATAAATAAGGCAAGCCCATACTCCCATCAAATAAATATGGCAAGCCTATACTTCCATCAAATAAATAAGGCAAGCCCATACTTCCATCAAATAAATAAGGCAAGCCCATACTTCCATCAAATAAATAAGGCAAGCCCATACTTCCATAAAATAAATTAAACGTCTTCCAGATCTGAATATAACGCCTCAACAATTAACTATTACTTGCTTGTTTTATTCTACACTTTGACCTAAAAATAAATTAGAACGTGTGTATCTGTGATGAAATGAATTTACTGCTTTTGCTTTGAAGTGGAATGGGAGTTTAATCAGACCTAGCATACTTATTTATGATTTAGAGAAACCAGTAAGTCACTATCCTCTACACTCACATGTCACAAGTATGTGTTTTTGTGAGCCTACTTGGTGGAACTAGGCTCATATGTTAAATGTACAATTACTTGTTTTTTGTAAACTTGTGTGTGTGTGTGTGTGTGTGTGTGTGTGTGTGTGTGTGTGTGTGTGTGTGTGTGTGTGTGTGTGTGTGTGTGTGTGTGTGAACTCTCTTCACACAGTCATAAGGCTGACATGTGCACAACACCACACACACACACACACACACACACACACACACACACACACACACACACACACACTCAAGGAAGTGTTGTACGCAGGTAAATGACATTAATACTCCATGTTTCACTCCTTTTCTTCTTCTACTTCCTAATCTATCTTTATGTGGGTTTACTTGCTTGGTACCAACGGTACTCATTTCTTGTGTTGATTGCCATGTCATTCTCTCCGACACTCTTCTTCCATAGCATCATTTAAATCTGCCCTCAAGACCCATCTTTTTTCCTCTGACTCTAAATGCCTTTTACGCACATGCGTGTGTGTGTGTGTGTGTGTGTGTGTGTGTGTGTGTGTGTGTGTGTGTGTGTGTGTGTGTGTGTGTGTGTGTGTGTGTGTGTGTGTGTGTGTGCTAGAAGTGATGACAAAGATGCTGAATAAAGTGTTGTACAGTGTTTATGTAATTAGTAGGGTTCATTGTGTACTAGGTTGCGCATATATTTTGTTGACCTTATTGTTTTTGTATCATGCACTTTGGGCTCATGTTAAGAGTAAGCACCTTATAAATACTCTTTTATGTTACATTCATCATACTGGTCATGGTTGGCTGGGCATTAATTTACCACGTTATGTGTAAGCACCTTATAAATACTCTTTTACGTTACATTAATCATACTGGTCTTGGTTGACTGGGCATTAATTTACCACATTAGGTGTAAGCACCTTACAAATACTCTTTTACATTACATTCATCATACTGGTCATGGTTGGCTGGGCATTAATTTATCACATTATGTGTAAGCACCTTATAAATACTCTTTTACATTACCTTCATCATACTGGTCTTGGTTGACTGGGCATTAATTTACCACATTA
>JABMCL010000059.1:1777500-1882500 GCA_018857735.1 Alviniconcha marisindica
CAACTTCTCAAAGTCTTGTTTTACTGATTCAAAAACAAACGAAACCGACCAACAAACAAAAACAAAAACAAACACACCTTTTCGCACCTACATAAACACAGCAATGGCACTCACATAATTTCGTCTGGAATTCTGAACAATCAATCCCAAGTGCTTGTTCCCTCTCCCCTTGTGCAGCCCCCTTCCCCCTGCTCTTAATCTTGCTCACACACATGGTCCACAAACGTTTACAAAGACATTTTACAGCCCTAACTAAGTGTGTATGTGTGCAGACACAGCTAAAAAGTGTGCACAGCTGTTGTCACTAATAGAGGATAAAATTAAAAGGGTTCCTAAGGAGAGAGAGAGAGAGAGAGAGAGAGAGAGAGAGAGAGAGAGAGAGAGAGAGAGAGAGAGAGAGAGAGAGAAAGAAGAAGAAAAAACAGAAAAGAAAAAAAAGGTGGAAGAAAAGAGGAAGAATCAACATTTGCTCTGTCAAGTCACATTCAAAGCTGAAAAGTACATCGCCATCATTTTTCTAACTCTTCTGTTAGTGCAAAATGGGCAAAGGCTATTAAAACTGCTTTGGACGTGTGAATGTGCAAATCTCAGTGGAGGTTATTACATCACCCTGTGGAATTTCAAACATATTTCAGCAGTGCCTGAGAAAACACCAACACTAAAAATGTTCCAGTGTTTAGACACTTGTCACTTAAGCCTTTCTTCTTCTTCTGTATAGTGTCCAACTTCAACCCTTTGAAAACTGACATTTTTTATGCATGCTGGGTTATTCTGGTGTTTCAATAATCCTACTGACATTTTTAGTGTATGTCAGGTTATTTTGGTGTTTTCATAATCCTACTGACAATTTTAGTGCATGCTGGGTTATTCTGGTGTTTCCATAATCCTGACAATTTTAGTGCATGCTGGGTTATTCTGGTGTTTACATAATCCTACTGACAATTTTAGTGCATGTTGGGTTATTCTGGTGTTTCCATAATCCTACTGACAATTTTAGTGCATGCCAGGTTATTCTGGTGTTTACATAATCCTACTGACAATTTTAGTGCATGCTGGGTTAATCTGGCGTTTCCATAATCCTACTGACAATTTTAGTGCATGCCGGGTTATTTTGGTGTTTTCATAATCCTACTGACAGTTTTAGTGCATGCTGGGTTATTCTGGTGTTTTCATAATCCTACTGACATTTTTAGTGCATGCCAGGTTATTTTGGTGTTTTCATAATCCTACTGACAATTTTAGTGCATGCCGGGTTATTTTGGTGTTTTCATAACCCTACTGACATTTTTAGTGCATGCCGGGTTATTCTGGTGTTTCCATAATCCACTGAACTCTGACATGGACTGCAGGAGCTTTAACGCGAGTGTGCAATCTTTTTAGCATGTGCATACACTCTGTTGTTGAACCTAGCTTAATGTGGGGTTCATTCACTCTATGTACACACATGGCCAGGGGATCTTGGCTTATATTCTCATCCAAAGGACTTTTGCAGAGTCTGCTGTGACTCTGACACTGGAGAAATTTTCAGGATGGAGGGTGGAGGGTGTTTACAAAGTCTAGCATGTAATGGTCACCCATCCACATGGTGACCCTACTCAACTTTTGTATGACTATGTTTGTCTTTGTAAGTGTGCGTGAATATGCATGTAACAACTACACAAAGTTTGAACTCAGTCAGATCAATCAGAACTGACCAAGAATATTTTACGTAACGTTTATTCTATCATTTCTCACACTGATGGCAGTTTTGATGCTCGTGTGACCTTGAAATTTGGAAAAGTGGAAAAAAAAGTCTGAAGCTCATAAGAGATAAACATCAAACGGTGTGAGAAAAAAATCTCACTCATTAAGCAGTTAACACTGAATTACTTTGCCATGGCCACCCAGACACTCATCATTACAATGTGTTACATGACATTTTGATGGAAATCCAAACCTAAATAATTTATGAAAAAAGAAAAAGCAGACAGCACTACAACAGCTAACAGGGTGATGTCATGTGATGTCACGTGAAGGAGAAAATCATGGCAGGCTAAATATTAAACTAAACATGAACATAAATCATTGCAACTACAACAGAACACAGCATACCTGTCAAAAATGTCATAAGCTCTCAGGAAAGAGTCAAGGCTCCAAAATTCAACTACAAGATCCTTGAATCTTACCTGAGTGCTAGCGGAGTATTTGAGAGGTAAACGTTCAGATTTCTACTCTCAGTAAACCTTTCATAAATCTCCACAAAGCACATGCACTGACATACTTTTGCCCATAAAGATTCACATTTTTGTCTCACACTACTCCTTCAATGCGTTGGGCCAAAAAACAACTGAGGCACATGTACTGTATCAGAGCCTTTACAAAATGAAAACCCTAACAACAGAATCAGCCACTTAACGAGCAGAGTCCTACTCTACAGTCAACACTGCGCACGTGAACTACTCACTACTTCTGGGTAAATGTCTATCCAACCCACAACAAATAAACAGACACAGACAACAAAACAGTGTATTGCCCCTTCTGGTTGAGATGCACAATTACCTGCAGTGGAGAGGTAGGCGAGAACGATGACCCAGTAGACGAAGTAGAGGAGAAGAAGAAAAAACGTCAGCACTGGCTGCATCATCATCATCGGTACAGAGGCCACGCATCTCCCGGCCTCCTGGAACAGCCCCACAACCAGCGAGATGCGCTTCCGCATCACCAGCAGGACCAGTGTCAGGATGACCTGCAACACAGGGAGGATTGACAGTTCCAGTCATAGGCAGGACACCTAGAAACACCCACACTGACAATACCAGTCACAGGGGCAATCAGCAATACCAGGATTGACAATACCAGCCACAGAGACAATCAGCAACACCAGGATTGACAATACCAGTCACAGGGGCAATCAACAAAACCAGGATTGACAATACCAGTCACAGGGGCAATCAACAATACCAGGATTGACAATATCAGTCACAGGGGCAATCAACAACACCAGGACTGACAGTACCAGTCACAGAGACAATCAGCAACACCAGGACCGACAGTACCAGCCACAGAGACAATCAGCAACACCAGGACTGACAGTACCAGTCACAGAGACAATCAGCAACACCAGGACTGACAGTACCAGCCACAGAGACAATCAGCAACACCAGGACCGACAGTACCAGCCACAGAGACAATCAGCAACACCAGGACTGACAGTAACCAGCCACAGGGACAATCAGCAACACCAGGACTGACAGTACCAGCCACAGGACTAATCCAGCCACAGGTGACAACCAGCCACACCAGGACTGACAGTACCAGCCACAGAGACAATCAGCAACACCAGGACTGACAGTACCAGCCACAGAGACAATCAGCAACACCAGGACTGACAGTACCAGCCACAGAGACAATCAGCAACACCAGGACTGACAGTACCAGCCACAGAGACAACCAGCAACACCAGGACTGACAGTACCAGCCACAGAGACAACCAGCAACACCAGGACTGACAGTACCAGCCACAGAGACAACCAGCAACACCAGGACTGACAGTACCAGCCACAGAGACAACCAGCAACACCAGGACTGACAGTACCAGCCACAGAGACAACCAGCAACACCAGGACTGACAGTACCAGCCACAGAGACAACCAGCCACACCAGGACTGACAGTACCAGCCACAGGACAACCAGCCACACCAGGACTGACAGTACCAGCCACAGGGACAACCAGCCACACCAGGACTGACAGTACCAGCCACAGAGACAACCAGCCACACCAGGACTGACAGTACCAGCCACAGAGATAATCAGCAACACCAGGACTGACAGTACCAGCCACAGAGACTAACAGCAACACCAGGACTGACAGTACCAGCCACAGAGATAATCAGCAACACCAGGACTGACAGTACCAGCACACCAGGACTGACAGTACCAGCCACAGAGACAATCAGCAACACCAGGACTGACAGTACCAGCCACAGAGACAACCAGCAACACCAGGACTGACAGTACCAGCCACAGCGACAATCAGCAACACCAGGACTGACAGTACCAGCCACAGGGACAACCAGCCACACCAGGGTTGACAATATCAGTCACAGAGACAATCACCCACACCACATCCAGTCACAGAGACCACCATCACCAGGATCGACAATACCAGTCACGGAGACAACCATCCACACCATGAATGACAATACAAGTCACAGAGACAACCACCTACACAGACGATTAGTAATACCAGTCACAGAGACAACCACCTACACAGACGATTAGTAATACCAGTCACAGAGACAACCACCTACACAGACGATTAGTAATACCAGTCACAGAGACAACCACCTACACAGACGATTAGTAATACCAGTCACAGAGACAACCACCCACACACATGATTAATAATACCAGCCACAGAGACAACCACCCACACACACATGATTAATAATACCAGTCACAGAGACAACCACCTACACAGACGATTAGTAATACCAGTCACAGAGACAACCACCCACACACATGATTAATAATACCAGCCACAGAGACAACCACCCACACAGACGATTAGTAATACCAGTCACAGAGACAACCACCCACACAGACGATTAGTAATACCAGTCACAGAGAAAACCCACCCACACACAGATTAGTAATACCAGTCACAGAGACAACCACCACACAGACATTAGTAATACCAGTCACAGAGACAGCCACCCACACACATGATTAGTAATACCAGTCACAGAGACAACCACCTACACAGACGATTAGTAATACCAGTCACAGAGACAACCACCCACACACATGATTAGTAATACCAGTCACAGAGGCCATCAGCAACACAGAGGATTCACAAGATCAGTCACAGAAGAAATGGCTTGGACAACCACTCATTTCAAGAGACAGGTGTGTTGCAGCACGTTCTGATACCCCAGCACACATGTTTTATCTTTATGGCTCACACGCTGCACAATTTGTCACTCCTTTGCTAGTACCACTATAATCTGCTTTCCTCTTCCCTCAATGTTTATATATATATATGTATGTGTGTGTGTGTGTGTGTGTGTGTGTGTGTGTGTGTGTGTGTGTGTGTGTATGCATGCGTGTGTGCATCCACTTCCAATAGCTGAACACCAAGGACCTCTTACACATTCATCCTATCATCCTAGCATCCATATCAGTCCCCTGCCCAACACTCATCACCTTAAATGGGAGATGAGATGAGAGATCAGAAAGGACTTGTCACTACTGATATTTAGTTCCAGCATTGGCACAGCAAAGACCTCTTACATCAGAAGGTACCCCACCCAATATGCATGCACACACACACACACACAAAACACACAAGCATACACACACACACATACACATCACACACACACACACATACACACAAAACACACAAGCATACACACACACACACATACACACAAAACACATAAGCACACACACACACACACCACACACACACAGACACACCAATATCACTCACAGTCAGCCCTGTTGCGATGACAGCAAAGATCAGAAAACACTGTTCACTGTTGATGTCCACTTCCAGCAGGGGCACCTTCAGGTCCTCCTGTGTGTCCAGTGTGGATTTGAACCCAATGTATGTCCACCACAGGAATGCAGTGCCCACTGGAACATGCAGGCACCATGCTACAGTTCATCTTCACAACAACAGCAAAACACACACACACAACTCTGCTGTTCCGTTTGTGGGTTAAATGTGTTCGACCCGCTTTGGTGAGCTAAATAAAGGGGAACCAAACAGATAAAGATACAATAAGGTCAAAGCTGGATCATTATGCTTGACATTATGCTTGCTTCTGGGGAAGTTGGTAGTATGGAGTGAGAGCACTTGCTATTGGATTAGCCAGGGTAAGCATGGTCAAGTGTGGTCACCACATGGACAGGGTGGGTGACAGTTACATGCTAGGCTTTGCACCGGCCCCAGGGTTTCTCTGGAGTCACATTCTGTGCAAACTCTATGAAAGTCCTTCAGATGAGACCATGTAGACTGAGGTTCCCCGTGTGTATACACATACAAAAGATCACAAACACACATTAAAGATCCTCCTACTCCATGTCGGTGGGTTACAGAACCACCAAAACAACCCAGTATGCGCTAAAAGTGTCCAAGTCTTCAAATTGTTGAGGTTGGGCACTATTTGGAAGAAGCAATAACATGGATGCTCTCTTACCCTTGCTGGCGATGATGACAGCTGCCACAATTATCCACACAATGACAGAAGCCAGGAATCGGATCAGCAAGACCATGAACACTGAGAAACCTGCACACATACAAGGCTACCATCAACACCATCCCATCCATCGCCTCACACACACACACACACATACACACACACACAGACACACACATACACAGGCACACACACACACACATACACACAAACACCACATGCATACATGCACACATGCATACACACAAACACCACATGCATACATGCACACATGCATACACACACACACACACACACACACACACACACACACACCACACATAGTCAACCACTGATCACCTCAAGCCAGAAATGCTGACTACAATAATTGATCAATCATGGCTGCAAAGGTTTCCTCCCACTAAGAACTGAAGCTGTTGGCTGCTTTGTCAGATAAAGTGGCTATACCATCAGACAGGACGGCCGCACAATTATCTAGTCTCCTTCAGCAATTGACGGCTTTATTGCCCGAGCCATCTGATCAAACAGGCAACATGGTACTAGGTTTTCTTGCGGGAAAGTAGTACCGTCTGGTTGATGATCAAAGACAACACAATGGATGTCTGTCCACTGGAAAGTTCAGTGAAGATGCATTGTTGGTGGTTGCCTTATTTCAATCAATCAGTGTTTGTTCTCCTTTAGGTCTTGTCCGTGTACCGCCTTTCCAGCTTGCTGGCTATGCAATGGAACCTTCTTAAGTTCATCTGAAGATAAAGTGGCTGCACCATTACCATTTCTTCTTCTTAACACAACAATTGTCCTTGAAGACAACACCGACAAAGCAGAATACACAAGGGAATATTTTAATCATTTTCTCCTTGCTGAATAGTCTGGTTTAATGCCAAGGTTCACTTATGTGGTACTGGCCTTTTAATATTTTGTCACAAGCAGAATATTTTGCCGGAAGGAAGGTTGTTTTAAGAGAGTTCCATGTGCAGAACAAATAATCCATGCAGAGAGGTGTAGGGCCACACAAAAAGAGACAGTAAACAAACAATTAGAAATCATACGATGTACACTGAACAAAAGAATAACAAAAACATCAACATCAGGCAGCTTCCAAAATGAAGCGGTAAAGCAAATTTTTGAAAATGCACTGACAAAACATTTCAGTCACATTATTAACCAGAGCAGAGCTGAACATGCCCCCATAAAGAAGTGTACTACTGTTGTTCATGGACGACCAGCATGGTATGAACGAAAAATGCAATACGCCAAATCAAAAGAGAAGGTACCAGATACTACAACAAAGCTGATGGCTGCAGAATCATTTCTCTGACAGCAATGAGGAACATGCGTTGTTGATCAAGGACAAAAAAGCCCAGTGCCATCTCAACCAACAACTGATGTCTGTTATCAAAAATGTTAAGCATGTTTTACCTTTAAAAACTTCATATCTCAGCTGTGCAATGATGTGTGCAACATTATTTACAACTGGCTGCACCCAGATTAGAAATGTTTCCCCCAAGCTGACTAGATAGGATCAAATGACAACAAAACAGACAAGTAATCAGTTACAGCTGTCAAAAACATAACTGAATAATTATTTCTTCAAAGAAAACCTGTAAATTTCAGTAACAATAAAAAAAAAAAAAATGTACAGGGATTACGTAAACGCAATGATAATGAACATTCCCTTCTTCCAAAAACCACACCACACACCAAAAAACTGGCACAATCAAAGAACAGATGATGAATCCAGCACGAATCAATTCCAATCAAGACAGGAAACTATTTTACCGAGAGGTGACGAGAAGAGGAAGGAAATGAACCATCCCTGATATGCCGCTGAGAGAAATATCATATGATGATACCCCCCTCCCAACCCCTGCTGTGCAAACGGATGGAAGCAAACGGATGGAAGGAGCAAAACATTCCTCTCTTGCTGTTTATTATTCAGTGAACACCGCATGTCTATCAGGACACCCTGATGCCTGACAACAACCCCCCGCCCTCCCGCAAAAATAAATAAAATATCAACCTCTGAATTACATGAAATTTTCACAGCACATCTCCGCTGTCATCTACTTTTCTTGTCTTCATGCCTGCAGCACCGAACATACTCAACAATCACTTTCCCCCCATTTTGTTAGCGGAATTTGAAGACAGGCCTCTTCCTAAGAACTCAGCTTGGCTATTTTAGCACAATGCAGAAAATGCAACTGGTAAAAATTACTGGTAGCTTAATTTCTTTGTTGTGGTGAGAATAGCCCCTTAATTTAGTTGTCCACTGCATTCTCTCTTGGTGCTTCTGCTCTGATTTCTGTATGTGCCACGTCAAGCCCAATTAGCACAGACACACAAGGGTGGGAAGTGTTGGGTTACCCACAGAGTCGGCCTGGCTGGCGAGACATATTTCAATCAGGCAAGGAAAGGAAGGCAAAATGATTTCAGTCAAAGTGTCACAAAAATCAACCAAACAATTCCATAAGTGACAAAAAGCACACGTGTATGCACACACACACACACAAAGAAAGAAAGAAAGAAAACTGCCCCCCCCCCTCCCCCGGTTCCCCCCCCCCCCCCCCAAAGGGAAGAAAAAGGACCAAATTACAGAACCAACAAACTGTAATTTAAAAAAAACAATCAACCAACCAAACAAAAACACCAGATCATTCACAAAAGTTAAAGTAAAAAAATTAATGAATTATTAAACAGATCATTTACAAAAATGAATCAAAAGGAAAAAGAAATTAATAAATAATGACAACAGCAATAATAATAACAATGGGTACTTAGATACCTAACCTGTAAAGAAATAAAAGAAATGTATTTGTATAAATATCTATAAATGAACACATAACAAGTCAAATTAACCAAAAACAACAACAACTAACATACAAAGAAACCCCAAAGCATATAGACAGAAATTAAAGAACAACTGCAAAAGAACTACAAATGTAAATGTTGAAATGATATTATGCAAAAAACTAGCAAAAACAACAACAAACCAACCAACAAACAAAACCCTAGAACAAACAACAACTACCCCCCAACACACACACACAAAAATGCTGAAAATGGAACACACCAAAAAGCTGAAGTAAGGGGTATGATATGATGAGTACCTTACCTAGAGCCACAAAACAAAAACAAAAACAAAAACAACCAACCAACCAACAAACAAAACCCTACAACAAACAACAACTACCCCCCAGCACCACACACACACACACACACACACACACACACACACACACACACACACACACAACGCTGAAAATGGAACACACTGAAAAGCTGAAGTAAGAGGTAAGACAAATGATGAGTATATTACCTAGAGCCACAAAACAGAGAGCAATCATTTCTTGCCAGCTGGCATACAGGTCGCCCAAGACTTTCTGAAAGATGTCTGCCTTGTTCAGAAAGGCGATGATGTTGTTGGACACCCATTTCTGGAAATTCCGTATGTGGACCGGAATGCACCGGTTCAACAGCGGTTTACTGAAATAACACACAAGAGAATGTCAGCGTCACTACTAACAATAAGCAACCTTGTGACATACTTTTGGACAGCTTCTGTGTGTGTGTGTGTGTGTGTGTGTGTGTGTGTGTGTGTGTGTGTGTGTGTGTGTGTGTGTGTGTGTGGTGTGTGGTGTGGTGTGGTGTGGTGTGGTGTGGTGTGGTGTGGTGTGGTGTGTGTGGTGTGTGTGGTGTAGTGTGTGTGTGTGTGTGTGGTGTGTGTGTGTGTGTGTGTGTGTGTGTGTGTGTGTGTGTGTGTGTGTGTGTGTGTGCATGCATGTTGTTGGATGCTAGCAGAAATATCTTCTTCTTTTTCTTCAGTTTCTGTGTCCATTTGTTTGGTGGACTTGTAGACTTATATGAATTCAGTTAAACTGTCGTGTACCATACAGCAACAACAAAAAACACACACAAGGTTTTGTACTTGTGACACAGACGAATAAACACCCCATGTTTTACGCCCTCCTCACCCAGTTTTTCTCTCTTCTTTTAATAACATAAACTGGTAAAGCATGCACAACGTTTTTGGGTACCCCACCCCCACCCCCTGAAAGACACCCCTACCCACCCCCACATACATTAAAACCCAGTTCACCCGAAGGAAAGAAAGAGACAGGGAGCTGAAGGAGCGCATGCACGCACCTCCCATAAATGGGCAGTTTGGGCAGTTTTACAACATAAAGCATACACGACATTTTCGGCACTCGGTCCACCTGGTGATGAATGCCCCCCACCCCCCGACCCCTGAAACACACACACACACACACACACACACACTCTCTCTCTCTCTCTCTCTCTCGCACACACACACACACACACACACTCTCTTTCTCTCTCACACACACACACACACGCGCGCGCGCGCTCTCTCTCTCTCTCTCTCTCTCTCTCACACACACACACACACACACACGCACGCACTCTCACACACACACACACACGCACGCACTCTCTCTCTCACACACACACACACACACACACACACACACTCTCTCTCTCTCTCTCTCACACACACACTCTCTCTCTCTCTCTCACACACACACACACACACACACACACACTCCCCCCCCACCCCCATACACACACATTAAAACCGAGTTCACCCCAAATGGGAAGGGACAGGGACAGGAAGGAGCACGTGCACCACGCACCTCTCAAAAACGGGCAGTGTGGGGCAGGGCCCGTGCTTGCTGTTGTTGGCGTGGAAGTAGCCGACGGGCTGCAGGTCGTAGCGACACAGCAGCGACCCCGTCTGCTCGGAGAAGCGGAAGATCTCCTCCCTCGTGCTCAGCTTCTTCTCCGGGCACTTGTTGACGCACACGGTCAGGGAGTGGTCGGGGTCCGTGATGTCCATGAAGAACACAAACCTGCCGGGGCATAGACAATGGCAGCACGGTCATTGTTAATGTTACCATACTGCCCCGGAGATGGTATAGACGAATACATGTATGTACTGATCTGTACTGTTCAAAGAAGAGGAAGAAGAAGGACGACGAGGCGGAGAGAGAGAGAGAGAGAGAGAGAGAGAGAGAGAGAGAGAGAGAGAGAGAGAGAGAGAGAGAGGTGCATTCCGGGCACTTGTTGACGCACACCGTCAGGGAGTGGTCGGGGTCCGTGATGTCCATGAAGAACACAAACCTGCCGGGGCACAGACAATGGCAGCACGCTCATTGTTAATGTTATCATACTGCCCCGGAGATGGTAGGTAGGTAGGCAGGTAGTGTTGCTTAATGTCCTCAGATGTTAGTTGACATATTAGGGACAAGTTGAGACCAATGCCGAAGCATGGTTCAGTATAGCTTTACGTCCACGGAAACCAGAAGGCCCGTTAGGACGGACAGCCCAGGACGGCCACCTCGACTCTCACAAAGCTCCTGAACTATGAGTGGGGAGATATGGTATAGACGAATACATGTATGTACTGATCTGTATTGTTCAAAGAAGAGGAAGAAGAAGGAGGAGGAGGAGCGGAGAGAGAGAGAGAGGAGTGGAGGAGAGAGAGAGAGAGAGAGAGAGAGAGAGAGAGAGAGAGAGAGAGAGAGAGAGAGAGAGAGAGAGAGAGGAGTGGAGAAGAGAGAGAGAGAGGTGCAATCCGGGCACTTGTTGACGCACACGGTCAGGGAGTGGTCGGAGTCAATGATGTCCATGAAGAACACAAACCTGCCGGGGCACAGACAATGGCAGCACGCTCATTGTTAATGTTACCATACTACCCCGGAGATAGTATAGACGAATACATGTACTGATCTGTATTGTTCAAAGAAGAGGAAGAAGAAGGACAAGGAGAGGAGAGAGAGAGAGAGCGAGAGAGAGAGAGAGAGAGAGAGAGAGAGAGAGAGAGAGAGAGAGAGAGAGAGAGAGACAGACAGACAGACAGACAGACAGACAGAGAATGTGCTTGTACTTACCTTCTTCCTTTAAAGAGAAGAAGAAGAGGAAGAAGTCAGTATATAGACTGGTTTTATTTTAAGGCCCCGTCAATTGCACTGGCCATATAAAGAGTGAGAAGAGGAAGCAGTTTCAAGAGGACAAGACAGGAGAGGATAGAATGAAGCGGAAAGAGAAGATGGTGGACGGAAGGGAAAGAATGTAGAAAAGATAAAGCAAAGACAAAATGGCCAAAGAAAGGAAGGAAGGAGGGAAGGAAACAAGCGGAAAGGAAGGAGAAAATACTTACGGTCGCCCTTTGAGGTTTTGCCCCGAGAAGGGGACATTGGGTATGGCGCGTGCCGAGTTGTCTTCATCACACGTGTTGCCATAGCTGTCCGTCCCGTAGACCAGTCTGAAGGCGTCCCCTTTAGTCACAGAGAACACGGCAACGAACACCTGAAACACACAAGGGTCACAGGTGTTCAAACAGGTAAAAACTGTCCGTGTCGTAAACTAGTCTTAAGGCATTATTTCCCCTAATTTACGACTAGTCTTAAGGCATTATTCCCCTTGGTCCCAGAGAACACGGCAACGAACACCTGAAACACACCACGGTCACAGGTGTTCAAACAGGTAAAAACTGTCCGTGTCGTAAACTAGTCTTAAGGCATTATTCCCCTTAGTCACAGAGAACACGGCAACGAACACCTGAAACACACAAGGGTCACGGGTGTTCAAACAGGTAAAAACTGTCCGTGGTCTTAAGGCATTATTCTCCTTGGTCCCAGAGAACACGGCAACGAACACGGCAACGAACACCTGAAGCACACAAGGGTCACGGGTGTTCAAACAGGTAAAAACTGTCCGTGTCGTAAACTAGTCTCATAAGGCTTTCCCCTTAGTCACAGAGAACACGGCAACGAACACCTGAAACACACCACGGTCACAGGTGTTCAAACAGGTAAAAACTGTCCGTGTCGTAAACTAGTCTCATAAGGCTTTCCCCTTAGTCACAGAGAACACGGCAACGAACACCTGAAACACACCACGGTCACAGGTGTTCAAACAGGTAAAAACTGTCCGTGTCGTAAACTAGTCTTATAAGGCTTTCCCCTTAGTCACAGAGAACACGGCAACGAACACCTGAAACACACCACGGTCACATGTGTTCAAACAGGTAAAAACTGTCCGTGTCGTAAATTAGTCTTATAAGGCGTTCCCCTTAGTCACAGAAAACACGGCAACGAACACCTGAAACATCAAACAGGTAAAAACTGTCCGTGTCGTAAACTAGTCTTAAGGCATTATTTTCCATAGTTTACGACTAGTCTTAAGGCATTATTCCCCTTGGTCCCAGAGTACACGGCAACGAACACCTGAAACACACCACGGTCACAGGTGTTCAAACAGGTAAAAACTGTCCGTGTCGTAAACTAGTCTTAAGGCATTATTCCCCTTAGTCACAGAGAACACGGCAACGAACACCTGAAACACACCACAGTCACAGGTGTTCAAACAGGTAAAAACTGTCCATGTTGTAAAATAGTCTTTGTCCATGTTGTAAAATAGTCTTCAGCCATTCATTTCCCTTGTGACAGAAAACAGGCAACAAACACACGAGAAACACACCACGGTCACAGACGTTTAAAGAGGTAAAAACTGTCGGTGTCATAAACCGGTCTGAGTGTGTCCACTTAGCCTGTCCAAAGATTATAAATACAATAAATCTTTGTGTTTATAATCTTTGGCCAGTCTCTAATAAGCCTTATGGTTTCTGTGGATGTAATGCACCATGAAAAAAGAAGAAGTCCCCGTAGTTCCAGAAAACATAACAATGATGAACACACAGCACCATGGTATCCAAGCCATAAACCGGTGTGAAGGCATTCCCCCTGGAGACAGAGAATGCCGTCCCTAATAAGCCTTATGGTTGCTGTGGACGTTAAGCACCATGTTTACTTTAGACAGAGAACGTGGCAACGAACTTCTAAAACACACCGCGGTCTCAGTTGTTCAAACAGGTAAAAACTGTCCGTGTCGTCAACCGGTTATAAGGCATTTCCTTTAGACACAGACAACACAGCAATAAACACCTGCAACATGCCATGACCTCATGTGTTCAAACAGGTAAAACTGTCAGTGTCGTAAACTACACTGAAAGCGTTCCCCTGTGTCAGCCGCAGAGAACAAGGTAACAAAGATTATTTTGAACTCGCACACTATGGCCACAGGCAGGTCGACCGGAAAAGGTAAAACTGTCCGTTATGTTGACCAGTCTAACTCTAAGGGCATCCTCCTCCAACCCCAACCCCCCATTACCAAAAATCTGTCCATCAGCTCTTTTTATTATAAATTATGTGAATGGATGTTGATGTTATATGAACAAAAGGAAACAAACAAAGAAAACACCACCACCACCACTGACAACCAAACTGTTATCATAGACCCTGCGCTCGGAGTGTGAGAAAGATTGACCATTGTTCACGGAATTCCTTGTACATCGTGAACGAAAGAGAAAACGAATACTTGCAACCCCCCCCTCCCCCCCCAAAAAAAAGGTCTCAAGTTACAACCATTGACCAAGAGGTGGGGGGAGATCCACCAAACCAGTTCAACAGTGGACAAAGCTTGTGGAGAACACAAACCAAAACTTAATACTACCATATAAAAAAAGGGCACACAATCGTATTACCAACACAGGAAAATAATTAAGTCCATTTTCATTCAAACAATGTGTTTGTAAAAGTACACACACACACACACACACACACACACACCACACACACACACACACACACACACACACACAGAGGCACCCGCACACACACGAGCATACTGACTATACAAAACTTGGTTTTCACACACACACACACACACACACACACACACACAGGCACCCGCACACACACGAGCATACTGACTGTACAAAACTTGGTTCACACACAACCTAAAGGGGGCAGCGCAGCAGCAGCAAACAGTACATACAGACTAAGGTAAGACGGAAGCGGCAGAGACTGAGGGTTGAGAATCAACGGAAGGTTTGTTCCACGAACTTCTAAGGAGGGGGGGGCAACTCACACACGCTGGGAAGCACTCGCGAGTGTCTCGGCAGACAAGCAGGCGATTGTATTCAAGTGCGATCCCACGCGCGTGCAGTTCGTCATAAACAAATTTGCTGAGGTCTCGGTGAGCCGCAGCGATACATGCAACCCGCGATAAACAGCTTGAAACTTCTGTCAAAACCATCGTCTGCGTCTCTCTGCCAAAATACAGATGCCGTCGCATTTTGTTTATGTTGTCATTACGAAACGCGCACGCTTTATCTCCCCGATGCGGGGAGCGGGTAGAGAGTTAAAAATAACCCCCAAACTGCCAGCAGTTTATTTTTTATTTTTTATTCCACCTCAGATATGACGGCTCCCTGAGGTGGAATTTTGGCACTTTTATCTCGGAAAACAGATCATTTCACTTCCTCTTTTCCTCCTTCTTAACACTCGTCTCGGGTCTCCACTCCCCAAGACCTGCGCTCTGTGAGTGTTAAAGTGGGCGGAAGCGCCTTCTTAACTCTGGGGATTGGATTTCATTTTCTGTCACTCCGTTTCTCTGGCCGGGATTTTAAACTAGATTTCATTAGGCCGGACTGACTGAAATACCGATCTGATACGAACTGCACGTGCTTTGACCTTGCCCGTCTGCTGAGCCGTGTCTGTCACAGGATGTTTATTTACTCTCTCGTGGATGAACTAGCGAAATCCTTCGTGCTTCATTAAAGGTGAAGGGAACTGAAATCTTGAAAATCTAGAATCGAAAAAGAGAGAGAGAGAGAGAGAGAGAGAGAGAGAGAGAGAGAGAGAGAGAGAGAGAGAGAGAGAGAGGCTGTTAAAGGGGCCGACAATGACGTTGGTGAAGATACAGCACAATAACGAAACATTACAAATTTGTCGCACACACACACACACACACACACACACACACACACACACACACACACACACTGTCGCACACACACACACTGTCGCGCGCGCGCGCGCGCGCACACACACACACATACAACCTATATAAACAATCTTGTGTATCTTTGTCTTTGTAACGGATGTGTCCCTTGGTGACAGTACCTTTACCAAAATCACCCTCACCCGCCAATACTCAGATCGAGCATACGGCACATTTCAAGATCTGACACTCTCACCTGCCATCGCCAATGCGAAACAAACAGCTCATCTAAAGATCTGGCATCCCTACCTGCCAACGGCATACGTGTGCATACAACACTTTCAATCAAAGACCTGACTCCCCGACCTGTGAATATGAAGAAACACACAGCACCTTTAAAGATATCATGACTGCCCCCCCCCCCCTCCCAATATCACGACTGGAACCCCCCTCTCCACCTGCCAATATTATGACTAGAACCCCCCCCCCCCCCCATCCCCTGCCAATATTATGACTGACCTCCTCCCTCACTGACAATATTACGAGTACAACCCCCCTCCACACGTGCCAATATTATGACTGAACCGCCTCCCACCTGCCAATATCATGACTACCCCTCCCCCTCACCCCACCTGTCAATATCATGACTGAACCCCCCTCACTCCTGTCAATATCATAACTGCCCCCCCCACCCCACTGCCAATATCATAAACCTCGCCCCTCCCCCCCCCTGCCAATATCATAACTGACTCCCCACCTGCCAATATCATGACTAACCACCCCTCCCTCACCTGTCAATATCATGACTGAACCCATCCCCCCTCATCACCAAATCATAACTGACCCCCCCCCACTGCCAATATCATAACTGAACCCCCTCCCTCCAGACCCTCACTTGCCAATGACTGAACCGCCCCCCACCTGCCAATATCATAACTGACCCCAAACTCCGAGCACTGGTTTACGACATCCTTCCTTCAAGGAGGAAGATGCCGGAAAGCGATGCTCGGAGTGTGAACTGACCCCCCACCCCCACTGCCAATATCATGACTGGATACACCCCCACCCCACCTGCTAATATTATGACAGACCCCCTCCTCCCCCCCCCACCCCCCACCTGCCAATATTATGTTTGACTCTCCTCCTCCCCCCTTGCCGCCAGCATCATGACTGCACAACCCCCCACCTGCCAATATTATGACTGAACACAGCACACTTAAAGATTATTGTACCACCAACGGCCAATGCTCGTACATTTGAACACACACCACATTTACAGATCTGACATACGTATCTGTCAGTATCATTATGACTGAAGCACGGCACCCTTTAAGATCAGCCCAAGGCCTGTAACTGCAACTATGACTGAACAGACGGCATGGCACCTTTCATCATCTGATTCCCCCACCTGCCAATCAATTATATTCTAAAGACCTGGCTGCCCCACCTGCCAGTAACATGATTGAAGCGCGGCACTGATGGTACAAGGCCGCCATCTGTCAATATCATAACTGAACATACATCACCTTTAAGAATATGATACCTTCACCTAACAATAATTATCATTGAGCATACGGATACACGTACAAACAATATCCATCAAGTCTTTGCTAAAGCCATCTGCAGCTTCAAAGGTGATCATCAAAAAGTCATCACCTTTCGTGATGCGTATTTAATCTAGGTTGCACGCTTTCGTGTAATGAATGTGCGTCAAAAATGAAGGAATAACGTTCAGAACGTGTAAGTAAGGTAAACATCATCCGCTTCTACACCCAGATTACTCAGCCAACACCCAATTTCACACGAGAGAGAGGGGGTGGGGGTGGTGGAGAGAAAAGGGCGGAGGGCGGGAGGGAGGGAGAAAGGAAGAAGAGGAGAGAGAGAGAGAGAGAGAGAGAGAGAGAGAGAGAGAGAGAGAGAGAGAGAGAGAGAGAGAGTTTTATATGCAGATATCCACCGCATCTTTTCTGAATCACCCCAAGCTTCCAGGGCAGGAGATCATCGAAGAGTCATCTCAGACAGAGGCAGGAAGAGAGAGAGAGAGAGAGAGAGAGAGAGAGAGAGAGAGAGAGAGAGAGAGAGAGAGAGAGAGAGAGAGAGACAGAGACAGAGAGAGAGAGAGAGAGAGAGAGAGAGACAGACAGACAGACAGAGACAGAGAGAGATTGTTTTAAAGAGCAGTTGCAAACCGCCCCCCCCCCCCCCCAATTAACAAAATAAAATAAAATATAAAACAGCTTACTTAAAACAAAAACTAATCTCTTGCTGTCCTCTTCCATGGGATGAGAGATTTACGCTTCAGACACAACCAGGCCCCGCTGCCCTGCCATCTCACAACAATCATTTCTCTGCAATACCTTTCCGCCGAGCGGCATCAACGCTGTCGGCGCCACTGACACACAAACGCTTCTGTGTCAGTGCACATCCGGCACCGCGGAAACCGTCCAATCACTGCACCCATCACATTGCTCTATCTTCTTCCCCGCGCGCCATAATTTCACCACGCTTGCTATCAGATGGTCCGAAGAACAGCCGATTCATTTTTCCAGTAACCAGTCCACAGAATGGGGGCGTGAAAAAGAAAAAAAAGAAAAAAGAATATATTAAATTAGCGTTCCTTTTAACCGTTAATGTGTTTGGATCTTGTTTCAGAACACTAGCAGTCATGGACATGTGTGACAATGTGTGTGTGTGTGTGTGTGTGTGTGTGTGTGTGTGTGTGTGTGTGTGTGTGTGTGTGTGTGTGTGTGTGTGTGTGTGTGTGTGTGTGTGTGTGTGCGTGCGTGCGTGCGTGCATGAGTGTGTGCATGCGTGCGTGTTTGCGTGCGTGCGTGTGTGAGAAAACGTATTACGGCACCGCGTAAATCACGTCAATTACGAGTTTGTTTAACACGTACCGAACAATTGTTGAGTTAAAAAATAAATAAAATGCAATGTGTGTTATTGTCTACTTTGATGTGGTATATATACATTTAGCGACGTATTGAATTTCTCTGATGAGATAATAAAGTAATCTTGAATCTTGAATCATCCCTGTTTCAGATTTTGTGCGTGCAACTTTAATGGACATTTCACGGGCGGTGGCTGTCTGACGTGTCTCTGACAAGTAACCTTAATGTTGACTCTTCCTCAGGTGCTCTTCAAGCGATCTCTTTAAAGACTGCATGGTAACAGGCTGTATCGAGTTGTCCGCAGTCGTAAGGGCCTGGACAAGGAAGGAAACGTCTGTACGTTTAAGCATTCACAGCACTCGTCCTTATTTTGCTGAATGTCACGACCATTGTTGTTGTTGTCGTCGTTAATAATGTACAACGTCGCGAGCTCGTTATTTGTTTTACGGGTACAGCGCTACATGAGAGTTATCATTATTATTTATACGCGTTTAGCCGTTCTCATTTCCGCTGGCTTCGTCGCGGGTTTTCACCGGCAGCGGACTTGAGCTGTAGAAACGTATGATCGATGCCCGAGCCTCGACCACCTTGTCGACCCTCTCCACTCCCTTCACCTAATGGTTAAGTCAGTTGGAGAAGTCGCCGTTGCGAGTGTCAATCGAACCGGGAGAAGGCGTTGTATGCGAAGCTTGTCAATAGAAACTAAAAAAACTTGCCTTGTGATACGGGTTTGTCGAGTCTAGTTACCCTGTTCGTCAACTTTGCACTTGCCGCGGACACAGCAGTAGGTGCGGACGGGGGCACGAAAACAAGGAAGAGATCAATTATTTTAGAGAGAGAGAGAGAGAGAGAGAGAGAGAGAGAGAGAGAGAGAGAGAGAGAGAGAGAGAGAGAGAGAGAGAGAGAGAGAGAGAGAGAGAGAGAGAGAGAGAGATTTTGTACAGTCAACATCGCATGTTTGCGAGCGAGTGCGTGTCTGTGTTTTCTCGTGCAGTCGCAGAAGATAAATCACACGGACATCCCAGACCCGTACAACCCATCAGCTAACCACAGCAATGCAAAAACAGACAAACGAACCGGGTGCCACAGTAAATGGGCCAACAACACTAACCAGCTTCATATATAAAAGATCATACACATTTTTGTTTTAAAAAGAGACTGGAAAACAAACTGCGTGCATTTTGATAAGCTCCGACACCAACTCAACCCTAAATCTGGCTGCCACAATAAACGGACCAACGACACTAACCAGCTTCAACGTGACCTAACCTTGTTTTCCTTCTTTCATATAGTGTCTAACTTCAACCTTCTGAAGACCCTTGACTCTGAGTGCATGCTGGGTTATTCTGGTGTTTCCATAATCCACCGAACTCTGACATGCACTACAGGATCTTTAACATGCGTATGTGATCTTTTTCAGTGCATGCGTATACACACGGGGGACCTCGGGGACATCTGAATGACGAACAGTCTCATCCGAATGACGAACAGTCTCATCCGAATGACGAATAGTCTCATCCGAACTAACCTTTTATATTTAATGCTCAGTCAACCAGGCCAAAACAAATCATGTATAAACATCACGCATTAATTCATCAGTTATATTAAACCCAAAAGAAGTTAACGATTCAACTGTTGAGAGAGAGATTTTATTTAAAATCTGAAACAAGAGTGACTGCTAGCGTTCTAAAACAAGAGCCAAACTCATAAAAGGTTCCAAAGAACGCTATTTATTGGGACATTCTTCCAAGCACTGGACATAGCTCCCCCCCAAAAAGGTAAGTGGATTAGCACTCCATCCTATTTTTCAACGTTTTTCACCGTTCAGTTGTTGTTTAAGTGTCGTTTTGTAGCTTAATAAAGGGGATTACCTCGAAAATTCGCATGCTGTGCTTTGTCCTAATAAATAACATTATTTCGAATCTATTATGTGTTTGGATCTTGATGAATATTTTATTTTTAAACCAGGTCATTACCACATCGATTACAATTTGTTAAAAACGCTAATTTCCCTGAGAAAGTGTCAAGGGAAACATCTCTGTAGAGCATCTTCAAAGAATTCGTCTGAAAGAATCTTTCTTTAGCGTCAATTAAATCTGAACAGTACAACAAAAAAATGTTCTAATGAAAGCGACTCGTGGCACGGAACACAGAAGAGTGGCTCTTCCCCTTTCAATAATAAGCCAGTTATGTAGGAATAGCCACTGTGCAGTCGGGACAGAACAGCCTTGTGCAGTTTGTAGGGAAGATACGTTTCCCATTAGTTTTGTTACAGTTTAACGATGCAATCATTCAAACGTGCTTTCAGAACAGGAATGTATTCAGCCGAGGTATCACCATCAAGGGCATCCTTGGCATCCGAGTCTGCTGCCGAATTGCCGCTAATGCCTACGTGGCCAGGGACCCAGACGGAAACAATCTCCTTTCCATTCTGTATCAATTCTGAATGCAGTTCGTGAATTTTTATGAGAAAAGGATGGTCATAATTCACGTTCTGCAGAGCCAGAAGAGACGACAGGGAATCAGAGAGACTGAACCAGGAAAGACTTCTTCAGTGAATGGTAGCTAGACGTGTCGAAGAGCTCAAAGGACAGCTCGGAGTTTCGCGGCAAACACAAAGCTGTCGTTGGGAAGACGACACGTGTAAGACTTGCAGTAGTTTCAACCATGCACCTTAACCAGCCCACCCACGTCCATTACGTTCTTTGTAAATTGTAAAGCGATGAGGGCTGTTTAAGAATTTGCGCTTTAGAAACGATCGTTATTATTATTATTATTATTAGTTTTGCCAGGTCACTGCAGCGGCAGCAACCCCATCAGCGGATTCTGAACCGTCTGTAAAAAAAAAGCACCTTTTGGAATGCAGGATAATCCGAAACACGTTTTAAGTAGAACTGTTTATATATGTTACCTGATCCGTTGTATCGATTCGGAATGTTGCCAGATCTAGGCCGACTGAACACATACAAAAGCAGCGGTGCTCAGAACAGACATTATTCACACCAAGGTCAGTTTATTCCTGATTTTTCCAAGTGTGTGGTCATATTCGGAGAAGAAAGAGGTGGGAGTTTAGCAGGAGATGGTTCGAAACGGATTGTAATTTGCGGTTTGAAAACGCAGCTGTAAGCCGGTCTTTGCAGATGAGATTTCAATCTGACAACATAATTAACCCCGTGACTGCCCAAGCTCGTAAAATTTCCGGGCTATAACAACTCTACTTTCAATATTGTGCATTTTGGTAAAAATCCTTTCACGTGCTCGTGCGAAGAGGCGGAAAAGCCTTAATGATTTCAAATTTGGCACTTCTATTGGTCGTTTTTCGAGTGACGGTGCGGCAAGCACGGCAGTGAAAGGGTTAAGGACAATTTTAGGCGACATGAATACAGAGACGGTTCGTGTGCTTCCACGTAGAGACTTTGAGCGTGTGAAGTTCGGAATGCCCCACACGCAGTACGATGGATCGGATTCAACTGTTTCTGGCACGACTGGCGAGTCGGTCCATAAACATCAAAACTGTGGAAAACAAACTGCATGCATTTCAGTGATGAGCTCTGGCACCAACTGGCACCCTAAACGGGGATGCCACAATAAATGGGCCACGACGTTAACCAGCTTCTGTCTGAGATAAGCTTTCACAAAAAAGAGGGGGAGGGGGGGAGAAGATTGGGAGGGGGGGGGGGGAGAAGACTGTGCAAAACAAACTGCATGCATTTCATAAGCTCTGACACCAACTGACACCCAAAACGGGGTGCCACAGTAAATGGACCGACGACGCAAACCAGTTTCTGTGTGAACTAACCTTTTGTTAAAGAAGAAGAAGAAGAAGGGCATACTGCGAAAAACAAACAGCATGCGTTTCAGTGAAAAGCTCCGACACCTGCTGACACCCCAAACCGGGTGCCACAGTAAAAGAACCAACGACACAAACCAGATTCTGTGTGACTGAGATAACCTTTCATCACACACACTCACACACACACACACACACACACACACACACACAGAGGAAGACTGGGTGGGGAGGGGGGGGTTGAGAGCGAAGAAGATTGGAAAACAAACTGCATGCAGTTCATAAGCTCTGACACCAACTGACACCCAAAACGGGGGGGGGGTGGGGCATGGACCGACGGCACAAACCGGCTTCTTCGATGTGAGCTAACCTTCAGAAAAAGAAAGAAAGAAAGAAAGAAAGAAAGAGAAAGAAAGAAAGTCTAAAAAAGAGAGAGAAAAAAGGCCTAGTGCGGAAAGCAAACTGCATGCGTTTGATAATCTCCGACACCAACTGACACCCAAACTCCCTGGCAATGCGATTGCTGCCTGCTGTTTCGCCTCAGCTTGATTTGTTCCCACTTTCCTCCGGTCGCGGGCAGAGAGTGGGGGATAATTGTGGACACGTGGCCGACTGATGCTCGTATTTATAAACACCTCGTCTCCTCCTCCTCCTCCTTCTGCTCGGGCCTCTTCTTCGTCGTCGCTCCTTTTGCCACCTGTTCTCAATATTTATATCATCATCCAATGGCATCGCGGCCTCTAGGGGCCGCACGTGAACGTGGCGAGACGGAAGGACAAAACCCGGACAGACAGACAGACAGACAGTCAGACGGACGGACACAGTGATTCCAATGTAAACATGTCCATTGTCAACGTCCTTTTTTCGTCTCGATTTTGCATTGAAATATCCACGACCAAGACGTTCTCAGCCCCCCCCCCCCCCCCCCCCCCCCCACCGCTCCCTCCGCGGTCTTTACGGGCCGTACGAACGTGGCGAGACGGAAGGACAAAACCCGGACAGACAGACAGACGGACACAGTGATTCCAATGTAAACATGTCCCTTGTCAACGTCCTTTCTTCCTCTCGATTTTGCACTGAAATATCCCCCACCTCGACGTTCTCACCCCCCCCCCACCCCCACCCCTATTTTTTGGGGTCTGACTTTGACAGATGAGAGAACTGTCCTGTGGAACTCCGGCGGAGGCACGGATGCACAATTAGCCAACTTGTTCTTCACTATTATGGCGTTTTTATATTTCTTACCTGCGTTTCAATACCCATGCTTACTGCTTATTCCTGCTGGTTTAGTGTTCTTTTCAGGAGCCCGTCCTACCCAAACTGCCCCTTGTGGGGAAAAAATAAAGTGCTATGGCTGTCATTAACTTAGGGAGAAGCGATTACGAGCCGGTCACGGTCAGAGCAATGCATTTTGAAGCCGCCAAACGAGAGTTGCGTCCCCTGAACGTACTCCCTAAGGAGCTATATCCGTATGGCGTTTGCGCAACAAGTCAGCAGAATTACGCAAATTCGGGCAATGGTTTGATGTAGATACAAAATGGAAAATTCAACACCAAGTCTTTTTTCAAAACATACACACACACACACACACACACAAAAAAAGATACCGGCATGCTGGCAAAAGATTCAGCTACGGAACATCCCTATTTAGGCCAGAAGCCAATGACAAAATACGAACAAATAAGCCTCTCTCTCTCTCCACTACATAGCGATAGCAAACACATGAGCACAAAGGCAGCTTAAGCATTACAGGTCAACCATTTCTGGAGACGCTCTTGCTGCTCACGAGTGAATCTAGAAATAGTTTTGTGAAAAACAGCAGACTATAGCGCTATACTGAATGATATATTATACAAAAGCGATCATCAACCACACACACACACACACACACGCACACACACCCTTCCCCCGAAAATCCATCTTCATACAGGACAAACAAGTCTTCGCCAATGGGGGCGACAGGGCAACAAGGGAAAGGGAAGGAGAGGGAGGGGCGGCGGATTGCTGTCGGGGCAAAAGGGCTGCAGTATATTCACCCCCCCTTCCCACCCCTTGCCCTGCCCGTCCCCCCCCCCCTCCCCCACAACTCCGCAGAAGCCAACTAATCGCCGCCACGGGTCACAACATAAATCAGCGGGCGAGGTGTCTGCACGTTAGCAGGTGTCAGTAAGTCCATAAACCGCATCATTACCGAAATCATCTTACCTCGGGCCCCGCGGCCACGGAACACAATTTCGCATCAGACATTTTCGGATCAGCCCGGCTCCGAGGACAGAGAGAGTTCGATGTGATGATGATGATGATGATGGACTACGATCGGTGCTGCCTCGCTCTACCGGCTGCGGTTGCGGGTGGGGAGCACGTATGGGGGTGGGGGGGGGGGGGGGGGGGGGGTTGAGGCACTGTTAAAATCCCGTTGAAAGCTTATTCCTCATAAAGAAAAATACCTTTTTTTTTCTCTCTCTCTCCTTGCTCATTTAACTTTTCTTCAAGACTGACCAGCGAACCGGAAGGTCAGTATCCCGCTGAAGACTGAAAGTTCATTTCCCGTACAGAAAATACCGATTTCCTTTAGAACTCAATTCGTTTGACTTTTCGACAAGACTGAGCACTGAAAAATGCTACAGTGTACTACACGTCGCAACCACAGTTCCACCGTTTACATATATAATTATATATCGTTTTTGTTGTTTTGGATTTATTTTTCTCATCCTGTGCACCTTTTCCTTTAGACCAGAACATTTCTGAACAACCCCCGTCCCCCTCCCTCGTCGCCGAGAAACTTTCCTTTCTGAGATGGTACGACGGCCGCCCGCAGAGCATAGGGGTGCACACACACTGTTCCGCGCGGAGAGAATTCTACGCACGGACGAACAGGAACGGCAATTAATAACTTATATAGAGGAGCGAATGGTCGGTCGCCGCACGTTCAAAACAGGAAAATACAACTTCCATAACAAAGGTGTGTTTTTGTTTTTTGTTTTTCTTTCTCCCTCTCTCTTTCTTCTTTCATTGACAAAACAGAGAGACCGACACCCAAAAGGTTTAATGTGTGTGTGGGGTGGGGGTGGGGGGGATGAGTGTGTGTGTGTAAACACAAGCTGTAAACAAAATAATGCTGCCTTTAAATGCCTGTGTGGGGTGTAGGGGTAGGGGAGGGGATGAGGTGTGTGTGTGGGGGAGGGGGTGGGTGTGTGTGTGTGTGTGGGGGGGGGTAGGGGGGGGGTAGGGGATGAGTGTGTGTGTGTGTAAACACAAGCTGTAAACGAAATAATGCTGCCTCAGAATGCCTGTGTGGGGGTAGGGGGTAGGGGATTAGTGTGTTTGTGTGTGTGTGTGTGTGTGTGTGTGTGTGTGTGTGTGTGTGTGGTGTGGTGTGTGTGGGTGGTGTGTGTGAACACAAGCTGTAACAAAATAATGCTGCCTTTGAATGCCTGTGTGGGGGTAGGGGGTAGGGGTTGAGTGTGTGTGTGTGTGTGTGTGTGTGTGTGTGTGTGTGTGTGTGTGTGTGTGTGTGTGTGTGTGTGTGTATGTGTGTGTGAACACAAGCTGTAAACAAAATTATGCTGCCTTTGAATGTCAGCTGAGGTGTCGCCACGAGACAGGACGCGAACGCTTCAGCCCACTTGTAGTGAGGTCCTAGAAAAGTGTGACGGCGCCCACGCGTTTCAAAGATTTATCAGAACGTTTTTCTCTACCTCATCAATGGGCGACCAGTCTGGCATCTTCCGTGTACGAGAGTCCACCGGACATAAATTATTCTGAACGTGTTGAGTGTGAACGAGAGTTGAGTGTGAATGAGAGTTGAGTGTGTACGAGAGTTGAGTGTGTGTGTGTACGAGAGTTGAGTGTGTGTGTGTACGAGAGTTGAGTGTGTGTGTACGAGAGCTGAGTGTGTACGAGAGTTGAGTGTGTGTGTGTACGAGAGTTGAGTGTGTACGAGAGTTGAGTGTGAACGAGAGTTGAGTGTGTACGAGAACTGAGTGTGTACAAGAGTTGAGTGTGTACGAGAGTTGAGTGTGTACGAGAGTTGAGCGTGTACGAGAGTTGAGTGTGTGTGTACGAGAGCTGAGTGTGTACGAGAGTTGAGTGTGAACGAGAGTTGAGTGTGTACGAGAGTTGAGTGCGTACGAGATTTGAGTGTGAACGAGAGTTGAGTGCGTACGAGAGTTGAGTGTGTACGAGAGTTGAGTGTGAACGAGAGTTGAGTGCGTACGACAGCTGAGTGTGTACGACAGTTGAGTGCGTACGAGAGTTGAGTGTGTACGAGAGTTGAGTGTGAACGAGAGTTGAGTGTGTACGACAGCTGAGTGTGTACGACAGTTGAATGTGTTGCTTTACGTCCACAGAAACCGTAGGCTTATTAGGGACGGAAGCCCAGGACGGCCACCTCGACTTTCACACAGCTCCTGTGCTCTGAGATTCTGAACCGTTGGAGAGAAAAACAAATAGCGGTGGTGTGTCTAGTCTACGTGTGCTGACTGGCTAATCGCGGACTGTCGTTCAAATCACGGCGACACGTTAATAGCGCACACGTTCAGCTCTTTCTCTCCCTCATCCCCGCTTCCAATCTCCCCTTCCACCAGTCTCATTCCGCTTTCCCCAGCCACGTATTGTGAATCACAACTTCAAATTCACCGACCACTCTCTCATGCACCAGCCGTACCCTTCAACAAACAACCATTAGTTCAGCACACACACACACACAGACAGACACACACACACACACAGCCACACATGCCTGCACTCACACACACACACACACACACACACACACACACACACACACACACACACACACACACACACAGAGTTACACATGCCCGCACTCACACACCCACACACAGAGTCACACATGCCCGCACTCACACAGTCACACACACAGCACACACACACACACACACACACCACACACACCCCACAGGTCACACACCGCACTCACACATCACACACACACACACGCACGCACGCACGCACCCCACGCACGCACACACAGTCACAGCACGCCGCACTCACACACACACACACACACACACACACACACAACACACACACACGCACGCACACACAGTCACAGACGCACGCACACACACACACACACACACACACACACACACACACACACACACACAGTCACACACACACACACACACACACACACACACACACACACACACACACACACACACACACACACACACACACAGAGAAGAGAAAAGAAGACGGTGCCCTCCATCAGCACCAGATCAGTGTCGCACACTGCTGGCGTCGAGAGCCGGACGAGGGCACTGAAGGACGCAGGTGCACTGTCTTCTTTATCAAATCCCTCCAGGACCGTCATCATTCAACAACCACGTCTCCAGTCTCCACCTTCTATTCTTATCCTTCCTGTTGTTTAGCTTCACAGCCAATCAACTTTTAAACAACGAAGCAGGAGGGGAAAGACAGAAAGGAGGCCAAAGGTGTGGGGGCGGATTAGGGAAAGAATGGAGTAATCAGAATGTGTGGGGTGGGGAAGGAAAACAGTATTCTTTCAGAGACAAGGGAGGTATACATGGAAGAACAAGAAGAACAAAAATACATCCAAGTTTTTTGTTTGTTTTGTTTTTCATCATTCGGAATTTCAGAGACATTGCTTAAACAGCAATTCGAGAAAGCGCCAACGTCAAGGTTTCTTATCAGGCAAGGAATGCATCAGTTATCTCCCTTAAAATTAACTTCAGCTTATATTACACACAGTATTATATGTTTGCGGTCATTTCCATACATGTAACAATCACACAAAATCTGAACTCAAAATGGATAAGAACCTCACTGATTCATTCACAGATATGCAGATATAGCGACACGTGAATATGTGTGTGTGTGTGTGTGTGTGTGTGTGTGTGTGTGTGTGTGTGTGTGTGTGTGTGTGTGTGTGTGTGTGTGTGTGACTGTGTGCTGTATGTGCACGTGGTGTGTGTGTGTGTGTGTGTGTGTGTGTGTGTGTGTGTGTGAGAGAGAGAGAGAGAGAGAGAGAGAGAGAGAGGAGAGAGAGAGAGAGAGAGAGAGAGAGAGAGAGAGAGAGAGAGAGAGAGAAGAGAGAGAAGAGAGAGAGAGAGAGAGCAGAGAGAGAGAGAGAGCAGAGAGAGACAGACGAGTAGACAGCAGACAGACAGAAGAGAGACAGAGCTTAATGATCAGAGTGGAGACAGAAACGAAAACAGGCTATTAATAACACAAAAAAAAATGCGTGACCACTCGCGGATTCAGTCAGACAGACACTGCCCACTGACCATGCCACAACAGAAGAAAGTGAAGATAAGCAAGAAGACGATGTCCGTGCATCCTCGATGTCTCACTGGGCTGCTCAGCAAACCTTTCTGGTCACCCGGGCCCTGCAACCGATCGACAGAATACAAAAACCGTTACGTTTTACTCACAGTCCCGACAGAATACAAAAACCGTTACGTTTCACTCACAGTCCCGACAGAATACCAAAAAATAATAATTACGTTTCACTCACAGTCCCGACAGAATACAAAAACCGTTACGTTTTACTCACAGTCCCGACAGAATACAAAAACCGTTACGTTTTACTCACAGTCAACAGAGATGCACCTTCCCACACTACCCTCTCCCCTCCCCCTACTCCCAACGCGCTACCGTTGGTTGTCAAGTCCAGGTCGGGTGAGGACGGTCAGCGCGTAATGGACCATCCGTAACAAACTAGGTCACGGCGGGTCACGAGATCGAAAGAGAGGCTGGAGTGTGGCACCGTTGTCCACATGACATACACACTCCTAAGCTTCGTTTTCAGTCTCGGTTACACCGGTGACCTGACGTCATGGTTTTTATTTGGGAATGGTCCATGTGTAACTGTATGTCTTTTCTCTCCCCCCCCACCCCTTTTTTTTTTCTCTTCTAAAATACGGTAATGGCTCACTCCAAACAGCGACTACCCGCCTGCCATACCTCGCGCGAGGAAGGCTAGGACGGGAGTGGAAGCTTGAGTGTGCAGTGATGACTGGAATGGAAACAAATGAAGAGCTGATACACGGACACGTGCACAAAATGGACACAGCCAACCGCAACAACCCCATATTCAGACACCATCGACCGCCTATCTATTATACATGCACACATATAAACACACACGCACACGCACCACACACACACACACACACACACACATATATATACTATATAGAGAGAGAGAGAGAGAGAGAGAGAGGAGAGAGAGAGAGAGAGAGAGAGAGAGAGAGAGAGAGAGAGAGAGACACACACACACACACACACACAAACACACACATTTTATTACATAATAAAAGCACAGCTGAATCAGTAAACAAAACAAGAGAAGCAGACGGACAGATGGTAAAGGACAACTGCTAACAACAACAACTTCAGTCTGATGTGAACAGACAGAAGCGAGGTTGCCGTCGTTATTATCGTTCGGTAGGTGCACACGATAGGCAACACAGTTGCTCAGAGCAGCTAGAAGGCAACACGCTAACCACTCAGAACAGCTAGCTGGCAACACACTAACCAGTCAAAGCGGCTAGCAGGCAACAAGCTAACCACCCAGAACAGCTAGCTGGCAACACACTAACCAGTCAAAGTGGCTAGCTGGCAACACACTAACCAGTCAAAGCGGCTAGCAGGCAACACGCTAACCAGTCAAAACAACAAGCAGGCAACACACTAACGAGTCAAAACAACTGGCAGGCAACACACTAACGAGTCAAAACAGCTAGCAGGCAACACATTGATCAGTCAAAACACCTAGCAGGCAACACACTAACGAGTCAAAACACCTAGCAGGCAACACACTAACGAGTCAAAACAAATAGCAGGCAACACACTAACGAGTCAAAACAGCTAGCAGGCAAAACACTGACCAGTCAAAACAACTAGCAGGCAACACACTAACGAGTCAAAACAGCTAGCAGGCAACACACTGACCAGTCAAAACAACTAGCAGGCAACACACTAACGAATCAAAACAGCTAGCAGGCAATACACTAACGAGTCTAACAGCTAGCAGGCAACACACTGACCAGTCAAAACAACTAGCAGGCAACACACTAACGAGTCAAAACAGCTAGCAGGCAACACAATAACCAGTCAAAACAACTAGCAGGCGACGCAGTAACCAGTCAAAGCAACTAGCCAGCCAACCAACCAGAGAGAAGTTGGCGGCCACGACTTGCATACTGCGTGCCTTTCTCTGTGATGATGTGCGACTTAGGGTCCTCAGATGTCGGGCTGACATGCTGGGGACGACCCCTTTCTCTAAAGACCTTCCTCGTTTGAAAAACCAGCTTCGAATCCCTCCACGTTTCCGTGTCCATCATTTTGTTATCAGCACACTCACTCCCTGCATGTTTTCCTATCCATCACTTCGTTATCAGCAGACAACGACGACAGCGTCTCCACGACTCATCGTTATGACATCGCGGAGTTGTTGCAGTAGGCATTTATTGGTGTCCGAGGTGGTCGGGCACCCTATCGCACCGACGATCTGCGCCAAACGGGCAGTCCCCACCATAACTCATCTTTTAATCGCGGCGGCGTCGACCGACAAACTACCCATAACTGACACCGGAGAAGGGCCTTGCGGCACCAATGCATGAAACATCCTCCATCGGTAGATAACAACGTGATGTACTATTCAACAACATCCTTCCCCCACCCACCCCCACCCCCACCTCATCTCTATCTCTCTCGTTCCCACGGCAACTCTGGCACCGCTGTTCTCCTGCGTCGAAATTGTCATTTTACGTCCTCTGCCAGCAGTAATATAGCACTGTGAGTTGGCATCAACCAGGTGATTTGTGGTGAGCAATAAGGGTTTTGACGGTGCAGCGGGAGGGAGGGAGGGACGGAGGGAGGGGGAGAGAGAGAGAGAGAGAGAGAGAGAGAGAGAGAGAGAGAGAGAGAGAGAGAGAGAGAGAGAGAATTTGAACTCGAAAACTTTAATACTCAAGTATAGTAGCGTTAGGTCCATTTGGATCTATCTAACAGCCGAGAAGAGAGAGAGAGAGAGAGAGAGAGAGAGAGAGAGAGAGAGAGAGAGAGAGACAGAGAGAGAGACAGAGAGAGAGACAGAGAGAGAGACAGAGAGACAAAGAGAGACAGAGAGAGACAGAGACAGAGAGAGACAGAGAGAAAACTCGAAAACTTTAATACTCAAGGATAGTAGCGTTAGGTCCATTTGGACCTATCTAACAGCCGAGAGAGAGAGAGAGAGAGAGAGAGAGAGAGAGAGAGAGAGAGAGAGAGAGAGAGAGAGAGAGAGAGAGAGAGAGAGAGACGGGTGGGGTGGTGTGTGTGTGTGTGTGTGTGTGTGTGTGTGTGTGTGTGTGTGTGTGTGTGTGTGTGTGACTTTGTGTGTGTTGTTGTGTGTGTGTGTGTGTGTGTGTGTGTGTGTGTGTGTGTGTGTGTGTGTGTGTGTGTGTGTGATGTGGTGTGTGAGACTGTGTGTGTGTGTGTGTGTGTGTGTGTGTGTGTGTGTGTGTGTGTGTGTGTGTGTGTGTGTGTGTGTGTGTGTGTGTGTGTGTGTGTGTGTGTGTGTGTGTGTGTGTGTTAACGTGGGATACAAAACGGAAAACGAACAAACCGAAATACGAAAATACACGCATTCCGCTAATTAAAAAGCAAAGACCCGACGCTTTTAAGCTGCAGTTTTCTGTCGGGATTGTTCGAATCCTAAAGTACGGAACGTGACCATCACACACACACACACACACACACACACACACACACACACACACACACACACACACACACACACATTACCATCTGCAGCAAAGTTATAAAACGGTATAAACAGAAGATGATGGCACTGGCAGCTCGCACTGACCGAAACTCGCGCTGCAGTCTTAGCTGCCTTGACCTACACAGCCAACACCGAGAACAAGAAACGAGAGGAGTCTCATAACTTTCTGCACACCCCTGACACGTCTGTGAACGGGTGGTTAGCTGCAACTTCGATCAGTCCCCCAAAAGCGCCGGCGGCACTCATGCCCAAACTACTGGTGCACCGCTGCTATCAAAATCAGGATTTCTGACCGATGAGCTTATGGGGGGAAGGAGGAGGAGGAGGAGGAGGAGGAGGGGATAGGGGAAGAGGGTGGGGAGGAGGGGACGGTGACAGCATTGCGCAGCAAGCAGACTTTATCTGTCGGAGGCACCAGCCGCTCTCAGCTCTCTCTCGACATTATCAGGGCTGTCACCCCCAGAGGCGGATTTTACCCCATTAATCATCAACAGCTCATTTCTGCACCCCCTCCCCTCCTCTCAACCTACGTCTGTCCACCCTCCGTACCCCCTGCCCCCCAAATTATGGACACTTCCAGCCCTCCATTGCTCTCCACGCGCCCGGGATCGTGGGATCGAGGAGAGGTGGCGAAGTGGCTGATTGGGAGACACGTTTACAGACGGAAGCGGAGTTCAAACCCTTGCCAGAGCCACTGATGAGAGCTCACTTGGTAAAAGACGGCCTTTGCTTCGGTTCAGTTCAGTTCAGTTCCAGATGGTATCTGTGCGCACGGAAAAGCCCTTATGCGCTCCATCCCTTCTCTTAGTCGTTTCCCTAACGTTCCCATGAAACGGTTCCAATGTTTGTCTTTGCTTCAACCAAGACTTGGCGGTGAGCTTTTGATGCCCTGTCGCCGCGGGGTAGTGTGTATGTGTATGTGTGTGTGTATGTGTTGGGGGGGGGGGGAGGGGGGAGGGCCGGGGGGGGGGGGGGGGGGGCGCAAAAGAGAGAAACTGATTTTAACTGTTGTTAAAGTGCCGTTTTGCAGCTTGATAACGGGGATGCTCCCGAAAATTCGCATGTTGTGTTTTTGTCCTAATAAATAGCGTTCCTTTGAACCTTTTATGTGACTGGATCTTGGTCACAACACTACTCCGTTTTCTCACATGCATATCTGTAACGAAACGACTGAACAGAAGATTTGGACCCCCCCCCCCCCCACACACACACACCTAGCCCAGATGAGCCGAGAACCAAGCACAACTACAGTGCTTGGCGACTAGTACCATACAAGTGGAGAAAAAAGAAAAGAAAAAAACAGTGCCAGATTGTTACTTGCTGTGCTGCCATTTAGAGCGGCAAAATGGCACACCACACAATTTCCACCTTCATTTCCTGCCGTCCTCCCCTCGAGGCTGCTTCCTGATTGGTCAACCCCGTTTCCCAGAGGCCTCTAGCAAGTCACGATTGCGGCGGTTAGATTTCGCTGTGTATCCGACTTTCTTCCCCGGCGTCACTTTGGCTCTCTGCCTCTCTGTTTCTCTGTCTGCCTGTTTCCCTGACGGTCTGCCTGTCTGTTTCTCTGTCTGCCTGTCTGTTTGTTTCCCTGTCTGCCTCTCTCTCTGTTTCCCGGTCTGCCTGTTTCCCTGTCTGTCTGTTTCCCTGTCTGCCTGTCTGTTTCTCTGTCTGCCTGCCTGTCTGTTTCTCTGGCTGTTTCCTTGTCTGCCTGTCTGTTTGTTTCTCTGTCTGCCTGTCTGTCTGTTTTCTGCCTGCCTGTCTGTCTGTTTCCCTGTCTGTTTCTCTGTCTGTCTGTCTGTTTCTCTGTCTGTCTGTCTGTCTGTCTGTCTGTCTGTCTCTTTCTCTCTCTGTGTTTAAAACTGCACACAGTTTCGTCTAATTCTGTAGAAATTGCTGCTATCCATTGCGATGCGATTTTTGTTTTTTACTCCGATCAAATTCAGCAGAAGGCTCGAATAATGATGTGCCTCAACTGCTTCCTGTTTTAGCAACTACTAAGGGGTGGGTGGGTGGGTGGGTGCGGGTGCAGGTGGGGGTGGGAGATGTTACTTTATTCTCCACTACATGCAATCTGTTTCTTTTGCGCCGGATTCTAATCCAACGTTTCCGAAGCCATCTAAAATTCGCAGGCTGTACGCAGCGATCTCATTACCCTGGTGCTTCTGCATTTTGAGTAGTTTTTGGAACGGCACACAATCTGGTTCTTCTCATTGTAATCAGATCGTCAGACAGTCGCTTTTCCAGCTTGACATTTCCCATCCAGCCCTCGCTAGCATGGTGGTTACTGGACGAGGAAGAAAAAGTGTGACTGTAGTGTGGCAATGGGCGATGATAAAATTAATGATCATTTTGAAGCGTGAGGTGTGCGTGCAACATGGATCAGGCCGTTCATTAATAGACATTCTACGTGTCTCAGTTACAGCCTTGGTCACTTGTTGCTCTAAGATTTCTTTGCAGTATTCTGTTTCTTTTTAACCTGACCTTTCGAGTTAACTGACTTTGCACAGTCATTTCGATACTAGTTGGTGCGAAAGGTAGCGTGTGTGTGTGTGTGTGTGTGTGTGTGTGTGTGTGTGTGTGCGTGCGTGCGTGCGTGCGTGCGTGCGTGCGCGTGCGTGCGTGCGTGTGTGTGTGCGTGCGTGCGTATGTGTGTGTGTGTGCGCGCGCGTGTGTGTGGTGTTTGTGCGTGTGATTGTGTGTGTGTGTGTGCGTGAGAGAGAGAGAGAGAGAGAGAGAGAGAGAGAGAGAGAGAGAGAGAGAGAGAGAGAGAGAGAGAGAGAGAGAGAGAGAGAGAGAGAGAGCAAAACGTCCTTGTACGTGGTTACTTGATACTTCACGCCCAGTCAGCCGCGAGTCACGCAACATCAGGGGAAAAAAGAAAATTAATTAAATCACTTGTGTGCTTCACTGGTCACAACACACATAACAATTACGTCTTTTTCTTCTTCTTTTTCTTATAACGCGTCAGCTGCCAAGAGCACAGTGCAGCTCACAAGTCGTAACGCCGTGCATAAACTCAAAACACCCCGCAAAGGTTTATAAACAAGTTTTTGTTCTTCTTCTTTCGATTTGACGAAACAAACCTGACGTGCATATTTTGTTTGCTTTTTTATCTTGATTTGAGAAGGAGGTGTGTATGGGGGGAAGGAGGGAGGGGAGGGAGAGGGAGGCGTGTGTGTGTGTGGGGGGGGGGCGGGGGGCAAGGGGGGGGGCACGGAGCCAGTCAACTTCACTTTTAATTCTTTGTATACATACGCAAAATTCATTAGTGCAATATATAAAACAAAACAAAAATAAGCAAACAAACAACAACAAAACAGGGGTGGGGGGTGGGGGGTGACGGTAGCGGGGGGGGGGGGGAGGTATTATTACAGCAACACTTGCTTCAAGAAAATAATGATCAATTCTAACAAGGCTCAGAGTCAGCTGTGCACATGCGATCGAGATTCACTCGCACCACATCACACGCCACTTTATGTCTCAAGACGATAAGGAAAAATGAAGTTGAATGAACCGGCAAGGAAGGCCACAATTAGAACGGCAGAATCCCCGACAGTAGGCGAACCACGCAGAGCTAGCTCTCTGCTGCGACCTGTTCCAGGCTGAAAAGACCGGAGGGAGGCTTTGTTAGGTCTGGACTCTTAAAAGCACACGGGACCACGAGGACGACGTCGTAATAATTATGCACGAAGCTTACCAGATTACATCGCCTATCAATCCCCATCTCCAGTTTCCAGCGTTTTGCTTGTTTTCCTTTTTGCTTTGCGTACTGGGTGTTATCGATTACGCGACGTCAGAGTCTGAACGGAGAACCGTCTTTACTGCTCTGCGTTCCAGCAGGAAACAACGGCTGAAATGCACACAAGAGAAGAAAAAAAAAGAAAAAAAACTGATTCCAAGGGAAGGGTGGCTCATGTAACGGTGCAGGCAGACAAAAGGCAAGCTCTCGCTAACCCGTTTGATCAAAAGGTTATCTCGCCATTTCTTGCACGGCTTCCACTTCACTGTCTTTCCATCGCACCGATCACAGACGGTGTTGCTCGCTCGTTTGTAACTCCCTGTGGTTGGGATACAGCGGACGCAGAAATTCCCCCCCCCCCCCATGAGGCAGAAATCGCCCCCACCTCACACCCCCGGATAAAAGCTGAGATGCCAGAACTGTGAAAAGTTCCCTGTTATGTCTGGAGCAGGTCACAATACAGCTTTACGGGACGGTTTTTTTTTTCCTTCTCTACCTCCCGACCCCTGATCCCCCCCCCCACCCCCCGCCCCCCACTCTTCCCCAGCACACACATTTCAACTCGAACCCTAAATTCCAGCGACCAAAGTCTGCTATTTCATGAGGAATCGCCTCGTATTTGATAACTGCGGACAGAAACACCGCCCGGGTCCAAATGAATGCAACGGTTTGGGAAGGGGGGTGGGGGTGGGGAGGGAGGGTGAAAAAAGATGTCTTGACAAATGACAGAACAGAAAGACCTAGTTCTCCCCCCCCCCGGCCCCCCTTAAAAATAATAAAAAATAATATATATATAATCGCATAATGTTTCTCCTTTTCTGAAGTTTATACAAAGGTTCTTGCTCCCCAAAGCCAAAGTTGAGCGCGATGGAGCGTGGTCACCATATGGATGGATGACCGTCACGTCCTAGGCTTTGAGCCCGCCCTGAGATTTCTCTGGAGTCACATACATTTTGTGCAGACTCTACGACAAGTCCTTCGGATGAGACTGTAAACCGAGGTCTCCCGTGTGTATATACGCATGCACTGAAAGGATCACATACGCACGTTAACGATCCTGTAGTGCATGTCAGAGTCCGGTGGATTATGGTAACACCAAAATAACCCAGCACGCACTGAAAGTGTCAGTGTTCTGAATGTTGAAGTTGGACACTAAACGGAAGAAGAAGAAGAAGAAGAAGAAGAGGAAGGTACCTTTCGTTGGTCCTCTGTAATTTCTGGTTGTCCTTCTTCTCATAATTGATCGTCCATTCACTTACAAAGTAATTTATCTCTCTGCACGCAGATAAATCTTTTATCTCCCAATCAATGACTGATTTTCACCAGCCTCTTTTTGTTGTTGTTTTGTGTGTGTGTTTTTTCCTTCTATTTCCTTGCTTCCCTCTAGTTCTCTTTATGTCCCTAACCTTTCCGATAAAAAGTGGTGGTGGTTTGTGTGTGTGGGGGGGGGGGGGGGGGGGGGGGGGGAGGAGGAGGGAGAGACGGAAGAAAACGACAACAGAAGAAGAAGAAGAAGAAGAAGCAGAAGAAGAAGAAGAAGAAGAAGCTAAAAACAAACAAACACACCACCCAAAAGGCCATTCCCTTTCTTATTTCGGCGCCCCTTGGTGCCAGAGCCGTGACTTTTGCGCCGCGAGGCCCGGGACGTTTTTATTTTCACGACCCTCCTCACCTCTGGGGCCCCATTGTTTCGGCGTTCGTGTTTGTGAGCAGTGCTCGCTCGGCTCGCTCCCGCTCACAAACACGCCTTCTATGGAGGCCAGTTCCGGGCCCGTGTTGTGCCTGACTCGCGATGTTGTCGCCCGCTGCCACCTGTTTGTTTGCGTGCTCTTTTCTCTCTGACATAACAGACATACACCCAAACACTTGTGGTGTGCATGGCAGTTTACACAACGTACATGCGCCCAAACATAGCGGAATGCGTGGCAGCTTACCTAACGTTCCTTTATGGTGCGTGTGATGGTATACGTAGCATACATATTATACCTAGTGGTGAGCATGGCAGTTTACACAACGTACATGCGCCCAAACATAGCGGAATGCGTGGCAGCTTACCTAATATTCCTTTATGGTGCGTGTGGCAGTATACGTAGCATACATACTATACCTAGTGGTGAGCATAGCAGCTTACACAACATATATGCGCCCTAACATAACGGAATGCGTGGCAGCTTACGTAACATACCTTGAGGTGCGTGTGGCGGTATATGTAGCATACATACGCACTATACCTAGTGGTGAGCATGGCAGCGATGCTTGGTAGCTTACGTAACATACCTTGAAGCGCCTGTGACGGTATACGTAGCATACGTACACACTATACCTAGTGGTGAGCATGGCAGCGATGCTTGGTAGCTTACGTAACATACCTTGAGGCGCCTGTGACAGTATACGTAGCATACGTACACACTATACCTAGTGGTGAGCATGGCAGCGATGCTTGGTAGCTTACGTAACATACCTTGAGGCGCCTGTGACGGTATACGTAGCATACGTACACACTATACCTAGTGGTGAGCATGGCAGCGATGCTTGGTAGCTTACGTAACATACCTTGAAGCGCCTGTGACGGTATACGTAGCATACGTACACACTATACCTTGTGGTGAGCATGGCAGCGATGCTTGGTAGCTTACGTAACATACCTTGGGGCGCCTGTGACGGTATACGAGCATACGTACACAGTATACCTAGTGGTGAGCATGGCAGCGATGCTTGGTAGCTTACGTAACATACCTTGAGGCGCCTGTGACAGTATACGTAGCATACGTACACACTATACCTAGTGGTGAGCATGGCAGCGATGCTTGGTAGCTTACGTAACATACCTTGGGGCGCCTGTGACGGTATACGCAGCATACGTACACACTATACCTTGTGGTGAGCATGGCAGCTTACACAACGTACACGCACCTAAACATTGCAGCATAGGTGGTAGCTTACGTAACATACCTTGTGGTGCGTGTGACGGTTTCATAACACTCTCACATCCTATCACGAAGGTGTATCTGAAATGTCACGTGTAAAACCAATGGAATGTCCGGTAGCCAAAACATCACGCCATCATATGGCATTAGGGAGCATCAGCACACCTTATGACGTCTTAGCCGCTGCGCATTTTGCACACACAAACAACCTTAGCCCTTCTCCTTCCACCAACAGGATTATATACTTCTCACAGAAAGTTAAGCAAAACGGACTTGATAAGCTCCCGAGAGGAATCCTACGAAAGCGCACATTCTTCGGGTTGTTGTTGTTGATAATGACGACAGTTTCATCTTTGGTTTATCCCCTTTAACAAGCATCGTCTGGACAATTCTGCTGTTATTTCACTTCCGAAATAATCGGTGGAAAAGCTTTTTTCCCACAGGTGCCAATTACTAGAATTAGTTAATTAGTTTGGTGCTTTGAGCCCAGTCAACCGCCCCCAGGTTAGCAAGTAAACATGGTGCTTAACGTCCACAGAAACCGTACGGCTTATTAGGGACGGGGAGAAGGGGGGGGGGGGGGTTATGGAGGTGGGGGAGAGGGAGATTATATACCTATCGCTACACTGTCACCACCAGAATGACTTCTGCATTAAGATGGGCAGCGATGAGAGCCATTTTAATGTTTCAGTAGGAAGTGGTGGACAAAGTCACAAGACAGTGTCCACAAACCACAACCTTTTTGAAGAGAAAGGAGAGCCGAAGCGGTATCGAACCGATGTCTTTCCGCTTACCAGCCTAACGCCTTACCGCTAGGCCAAACCGGCTAGTGGTGAGCATGGCAGCGATGTTTGCCCCCAGGTTTAAAAAAACAAGTTTTTTTGTGCGTTGTCGATTTTTTTCTCGTGTGGTGCGTACAGCTCAGCGCATATATTTATACCGGCTCTGCAACGACTACCCGTAGTAGTGAGCCGGTTTGGCCTAGTAGTAAGTCGTTAGGCTTATAAGCAGGACCTCGGTTCGATTCCGCTTCGGCTCTCCTGTCTCTTCAAGGCTTGTGGTCTGTGGACACTATGTGACGTTGCCCCATCCACTTAATGAAACTTAATGAAAATGGCTCTCATAGCTGCCCATCCTAACGAAGACTCATTCTGGTGGTGGCGGTGCAGCGCTAGGTAAAGTCTCCCTCTTCCCCTACCTCCTGGGATCTCGGTCCCCGTCAGCATCTCCTCGGTGACAACTCGGCGTTAAACCAGTTTAACCAAAGACTCCCCGGACACCTTTCAGAGACAGCGTGTGTGGCTTGCTGGCCAAGATTTACCTACGTTTCCCCGGGCTAAAGCGATTTGCCTGGCTAAACCAGTCTTCACACAACCCCTTTGCAATGATCACAGCAATGGTAGCCCGCTGAGGAAGTTGGACCACTGATGACTCCTCGCCGAGGTATCGCAAAAAGAAACGACGCCAAACTCTGCCTGGTGTCTGAGCCATGATAATAACACACACACACACACGCACACACACACACACACACACACACGCACACACACACACACACACACACACACACATATATATATATATATATATATATATATAAAACACAACAAAGGCCAGCCTGATGTCAGTTAAGGCTTCCTTCTCAACGGACTGAACCGGAAATGTTGCTAACCCCGTGGGCATCCCGACAAACAAAAACCACAGTAGTTCTTCTACAACTGCTAAGCGTAAAATGTTATTTACTTCCGCCCTTTATTATTGAATCGTACAATGTGAATATAGGAATGGATCCTCTCTCTCTCTCTGTCCCTCTCAACTGATCTAACACACACACTAGCAACCAGCCTCATCGGCTCCCATACCGCCACAGAACAAATCCAATAATCAACTGAAAACATCGCGTGGCAAACGACAAGTGGGTACGTAAACACGCAGAAAGTAAATCACGTTTCAGACATATTGAGACAGTCTTGGGCAGACACATTGGTAATGTACTTCTTGCCGGTTGACCGATAAGCACGTGCAAAACGCACTCTCGCGAGCTAATCGTAACTCATAACGTCGGCCTTGGCGATGAACGGGAACGATGGAGGGGGAGGGGTGTGGGGGTTCTAAGAAGCAAAAACTTGCGCAAACGAAAACGAGAAAACGAAGGCACATGGTGCGCTGTGCTGACTAACTGAATATTTTCCACGCGTGAAACAGTGTTATGCAGGACTATCAGGCATGCAAATACAGCCGTCGTACCAGGCTGTCAGCTGCTTTCAGGGTTGAACGGATCTACGGCTACGGCAGTCGTACCAGGCTGTCAGCTGGTTTCAGGGTTGAACGGATCTACGGCTACGGCAGTCGTACCAGGCTGTCAGCTGGTTTCAGGGTTGAACGGATCTACGGCTACGGCAGTCGTAACAGGCTGTCAGCTGGTTTCAGGGTTGAACGGATCTACGGCTACGGCAGTCGTAACAGGCTGTCAGCTGGTTTCAGGGTTGAACGGATCTACGGCTACGGCAGTCGTACCAGGCTGTCAGCTGCATTCAGGGATGAACGGATTTACGGCTACGTCAGCTGCATTCAGGGTTGGGTGGATCTACGGTTGCAGGGCACGTACACACTGCACATCAACACAGGTACACACCGCACATCAACACAGGTGATTCCGGTTCCCGACCTGCCCCCTTTGTCAACCTTATTATCTCTCGGTAATGATACACCCCTCTCTGGCTGCAGACTTTGGAAAACGACAAAAAAATTACCGGTGAAGGGCGAAGGGAAGGGAGGGAAGCCACTGGACGGACAATCACCATCTGTCCTAATTAAAACGCATTATATTGGCTATGTTTATGAGTTAACTCGTACCTGTCAAGCAGTTCATTGACAACGGCATCAAAAGCTCTAACGAATCCAGAAATCTAGCTCAACAATAACAAACTTTTTTTTTTAAATAATGGATTCCCCGCGGTCAACAAAACAAGCATGAATGTGTAAAGCCGAAAGTATGATATCATCGTGCAGAGTCCTAAAGACCGTCCTCGAACAAAATCCAAATGCAAAATGCCAACAGTTAACCTTTTCGAAGAGGCATAAATTGCGTCAGTTGTCTCCCTTCGACAATCACAGAAGTATTTAATAAAAAGCATTCTGTTTTGTCCGTTTTTTGTTTTTGTTTTCGTTTTTCCTTCTTCTTCTGTAGAGTCCGCCTTGATATAACCGACCTGGTTGATTGGGCGTAAAGTTACTTACATACGTCTTCTGTAGAGTGACCAAAATCATCAGCTTGTTTATTTTGTCACTATGTGGAGGGTGTATGTGTGTGTGTGTGGGGGGGGGGGGGGGGGGGGGGGGGGGGGTGGAAAAAAGGAGAGAGAGAAAGAGAGAGAGAGGGAGGGAGGGAGGGAGGTGGAGGGGGAGGGAGGAGAGAGAGAGAGAGAGAGAGAGAGAGGGGAGAGAGAGAGAGAGAGAGAGAGAGAGAGAGAGAGAGAGAGAGAGAGAGATAACGTCATCAACCGCATTCCCAAAACAGGAACTTTAAAATCGCACTTTAACCACACACACACACACACACACACACACACACACACACACACACACACACACACACACACAACACACACAATCAATTTTCTTTTGTTTCTTTTCCATTTCAACTTAAAACAAATCTTTTTTCTTCAAGTTCAGTGTTGCTTTACGTCCACTGAGACCATGTTTTTAAGGACTATTAGGGACGCGCCTATTTCCTTGTCTCGTTCGCACTCATATAACCGTCATGGTTGACTGGGCGTTAAAGACCAGTTATCTATCTTTCGTTGTCCACCAATAATTATATACTATTTTTAAACACCCACATCCACCAAACAACAACAGCAACAACACCACCACTACCACCAACACACACACACACACACACACCACACACACACACACACACACACACACACACACACCAAACAACAACCATAACAACACAAAACACACACACACACACACACCAAACAACAACCATAACAACACAAAACACACACACACACACACACACACACACATACACACACAAACAAAAAATAAAAATAGGCATGTACAAAGGACGAAAATTCGCCTACTTCGTGCAAGTTCCAATTTTAACAGTACGTCGTACGCAATTCTACTCTGCACTACTGAAACGTCCAGCGAAACTAGGGTAAACAACAACACAATCTCACGGCAACAAGGCAAACATGCCAGCACACATTCTATTGTTTCAAGCTGCAGAGCGCATTCAACTAGGCACTGCAGCTGATTGGTACTCAAGCACGACAGCGCTTCAGTGTATATCACTGGCGTCAGCACAAAGCGGGGGACGACAGAAAAGAGAAGCAGGCAGAAGTTAAGAGGAGGCTTACATGGTCCCTCACCTTCCCTTCACAGCAGCAGCCACACATGATGTCATATGTGTGTCGTCACCACCACGTCACAAGGGACTACACCTCCACCTCTGCAACACAAGAACAAGAGTGCGTTAGGAAAATAATTCATTTCCCATGATGACGATGAAGCGGTACATCTCATATGATTATTGTCAGCCCTTTCGTGAAGGCTGTCCATTGTGGCTTTAACGTAATGTAAACCAAATGAAGTGCTTCTTTGTTCCGTTCAAAGGAAAACGGGGGTGTCACACACGAATAACAAACAATGGAATAAAATCTACATACATGTATAAGAGATTCACAGTCTAAGAGCACGCAATTACCTCTCTGAACTGCTGCATGTCTACACTCCGTCTCGTACACTGCGCTCTTCTTCTGACACCCGCGTGCTGGAAATCCAACAATACAAACGCAAGACTCATGGCTTTCGCGCCTTCTCCTGCTTTGTACCCCACATTTGGAATTCACTCCCACAAGACCTTAGACACTGCTCAACCCTGTCATCTTTTAAGGCCAAATTGAAAACCTTCCTCTTTTCACAGTATTTCCATCCTAACTAATATCAGTACCCAGTTTCTACTACAGTCACTGTGTGTGTGTGTGTGTGTGTGTGTGTGTGTGTGTGTGTGTGTGTGTGTGTGTGTGTGTGTGTGTGTGTGTGTGTGTAGTGCGTTTTTTGTTTTGTTTTTGAATAATACTTTATGTAAAAAAAAAAATGGTAGGACTATGCTCTACATGTGTATAGAATATCATATTTAGGTTAATATGTATCATGTGAGCGCTCAGGGCGTTGATGAGCGCATGATAAATGTACATTATTATTATTATTACGTACAAATGCCACAAGCATCATTTCTCTCTCTCTCTCTCTCTCTCTCTCTCTCTCTCTCTCTCTCTCTCTCTCTCTCTCTATATATATATGTCATATAATACATTAATACGCACAAACATAATTATCACTATTTTTATCCTATCCCTTCACGGCCAAATCGCCCTGATATAACCACACTGGCTGACTGGGCGTAAAACACCAATTTACTTACTTCACGGCCAAACACACATCCATGCACCCCCTACATATTATGTACCTATTACTGGAGTTTCTGTGCCTTGTGTTTTCTCCAAGGCCAGGTGAGAGTTACCGTTAGCAACATATTACGTACCTATTACTGGAGTTTCTGAGCCTTGTGTTTTCTCCAAGGCCAGGAGAGAGTTACCGTTAGTAATATATTACGTACCTATTACGGGAGTTTCTGGGCAGGTCAGAGTTACCGTTGGCGAGTCGGGTCTTTGTTTCTGTGTTAATGTGACGTCTTTCGAGTGTTAGTTAACCAATTTTCTTTGTTGATTTTTTCTCTCTCTCAATAACACAGTTCTAAGTGGTCCTCTCTTGTCTGTCTTACTCTAAAATAATTGTGTCCGCACGCGCGTGGGGGTGTGTGCATGTGTGTACGCGCGTGTGAATGTGTGTGTGTGTGCATGTGTGTACGCGCGTGTGAATGTGGTGTGTGTGTGTGTGTGTGTGTGTGTGTGTGTGTGTACGCGCGTGTGAATGTGTGTGTGTGTGTGTGTGTGTGTGTGTGTGTGTGTGTGTGTGTGTGTGTGTGTGTGTGTACGCGCGTGTGAATGTGATGAATGCGCGCATCTGTAGGCGTTTGTGAGCGCTCCGTACTCTTACGATATGAGGCATAAATAATCTATTACTATTATTAATTGTCATTATTATAATCACCATCATCATTATGAAGAGTCATAAATAATATATTACTATTATTAATTGTCATTATTATAACCACCATCATCATTATCGTCACCACAGTTATAAGCAGCGACTACTGTGCCCTGAAATCGTGAATATCTGCCTGTACAACTGTTTCATCTGCACATACATATATATATATATATTGTTCCCCACCTTTCCGACAGCTGCATGCTGACTTCAGGGGTCGAATGAATGAATACCTTTCCCTCGAAGAACACACGCTGAGGTCAAGTGTTTAAAAAAATGTGCATATTGTGTTGGTCAGCAGGTTTAACCAAAGAAGCGATTTTCGGTAGCGTAGAGAGAGAGAGAGAGAGAGAGAGAGAGAGAGAGAGAGAGAGAGAGAGAGAGAGGAGAGAGAGAGAGAGAGAGAGACAGACAGACAGAACAGACAGATGAGTGAGTGAGTGAAGTTCGGAGCTGTGAGAGAGAGAGAGAGAGAGAGAGAGAGAGAGAGAGAGAGAGAGAGAGAGAGAGAGAGAGAGAGAGAGAGAAGGAAGATAGCCTTATAAAATCTGGGGGAGAGAGAGAGAGAGAGAGAGAGAGAGAGAGAGAGAGAGAGAGAGAGAGAGAGAGAGAGAGAGAGAGAGAGAGAGAGAGAGAGAGAGAGAGAGAGAGAGAGAGAGAGAGAGAGAGACAGACAGACAGACAGACAGACAGACACAGAGAGGAGTGAGAGAGAGAGAGAGAGAGAGAGAGAGAGAGAGAGAGAGAGAGAGAGAGAGAGAGAGAGAGAGAGAATCCAATCATGCCCTTAATTAAAACTTCTGAAAATCGAGCATTTCGCTCATGCGGACTTTGTCAAGGCCTACCTTGTTTGGTGGATTCCTATGACAAGCTAATATATATATATCTATATATATATCTATATCTCTCTCTCTCTCTCTCTCTCTCTCTCTCTCTCTCTCTCTCTCTCTATATATATATATATATATATATAGCCGCGCTTTCGTTATCTCTCTTTATAAAGAATGTCAAAATTCAGTTTAAGCGCTTTGGTAGCAAGTCTCTATTTTTTACTTTAAAATATAATTTCATCACAAGTCTAGGCCGCTGCTAATTAGTCTTTTTTTCTTCTATTATCCCCTTCACCGAGAGCCTCTAGGCAGTATGAGGTGAACATTTTCTCCCATGCCTGAGAACAAGACCACAAAAATTAGTGGTTACTTTTTGATGGTTAAGGACTGAGACATTCTCTCCGGTCATGATCACTGCTGAGCCACTGTGGAGCCAAAACCAGTGAGCCAAAACCGGTCTGGCTGGCGATCAGAAACCAAAATCGAACCTTTTCAGGTTCAGTTCTTTTGCTAGTCATTCCGATGGTGATACACCCTAGCTTTCGGATTGCACCTAGCATAATGAACTGAATCGGACCCGAGATATATATTGCATTTGTTTCAGTAACAGTTAAATGATTGAAAGCGTGTGTAGTAACAGTAACTGGATTTTATTTACGTCCTGCCTACAGCAAAAATAATGGTCATCTCAGGACACAGAAAGTGTGTGGGACACACACACACACACACACACACACACACAACACACACACACACACACACACACAATATTATCATTACATATATATAAAAATATGCAGCCACAGGAAGGGAAATACATCAACGCAAACTGTCAGAGCGTCCACGAAATGGATGCGTCTCCCAACCAAGTTGTCAATATTATCAGTTCGGTTGTGTGGCGCAGGCAACGAAGGGAAAATTTGCCTCCCTCATCTATCAGAAATGACAGCGGAAAATATTGAAGCGAGACAGCTACCGCACTGCTCAGAGACAGAGCAGTTTTCTGCCAACATGAAGCTTCTGCAAGAGAGAGTTGTACTCTCTGCAACACATCCGTCGCGATACGTTCGCAGTATTTCCTTTGTTGCGAATCCGCTACTTGGACGTGATGCTTGAGTGTGTTAATTGTTATAGGAGTAATGTGAAATTGTGGAAATTTAATACGGAAGCAGTAAAATCAAAGGATTTTTTTTTGTGGAGTCTGCCACGACAGACTGTAAAATCAGTTTGTCACACAGACATTAACGACGCGTACTTGGTGTGCAGACAGCGATGCCACGAATTAGATGTTGAAAGAGAGAGAGAGAGAGAGAGAGAGAGAGAGAGAGAGAGAGAGAGAGAGACAGAGACAGAGACAGAGACAGAGACAGAGAGACAGAGGAAGGTTAGAATAACGAGACAAACACCAGACGGTTTTCTGAACCCCCCCCCCCCCCCCCAAAAAAAAGTTTTGATATTGGAAAGGTATTAGAACTAACTGGTATCATAACTACATTTTATTTGTGTTGGTGTTGTCCCTGGTTGTTTTTTGTTTTGTTTTGTTTGTTTACAAAATCTGCATAGAACCGCAACGTACAGGGTCAACATATTTCCTCGTTCAGAAAGAAATCCTACTGGCAGCATTCTTCGCCCCTTTGTCAACTTCAACAATAACTGCAACGGAGATGTTTAACCAAATGAAGCATGTCCAGATAATCAGGCAACAGAAGACACCAAATGGTTTCCGAACTTAAGAAAACACGTGACCACAAAAAGCAACCAGTCTGCATTTTGCAAAGGTGACAGAATCAACTGGTATCACAGAACTGCGTGCATTTTGCAAAGGTGACAGAATCAACTAGTATCACAGAACTGCGTGCATTTTGCAAAGGTGACAGAATCAACTAGTATCACAGAACTGCGTGCATTTTGCAAAGGTGACAGAATCAACTAGTATCACAGAACTGCGTGCATTTTGCAAAGGTAACAGAATCAGCTGGTACAACAGAACTGTATGCATTTTGCAAAGGTAACAGAATCAACTGGTATCACAGAACTACGTCTCACTTGTACGTGTGTTACGTCTCTGGTTGATTTTATTTAAAAAATCTTTTAGGTTGATTTTATTAAAAAAATCTTTTAAAACAACTGGCACAGAACTGTAAAAAAACTAAACAAAAAAACGGGATCAATATATCTCCTCCTTCATGAATAAATGACACATCATTTTCTTCACCACTTTGTCAATTCCCAGGGTTGAATATTCCGTGTCTCATGGCTGTCCTCTTACTGAATCATCACGAAAGACAGCTCTTTTGCACTGAGACTGAAATGGTGAAGTCATGCGTACTGACAACAAACCCTCTTTGCACAAAACGTTACACAACAGACGACGACGACGACGACGACGACGACGAAGAAGAAGACTACAAACAAATGCCACATGACAGTTACCACCAAGCGAAGCGGCCATTTTGTTGAATTCACAATTAACTTTTTAAGTTGCCTGACGCTACATATACATAATTTCTTTAATTGCACACCTTGACACATTCTCTTTCTCTCTGTCTCTCTCTGTGCAATCCTTGTAAAATAAGGTTTTCGAGTTCGAGTTAGTGTCTCTCTCTCTCTCTCTCTCTCTCTCTCTCTCTCTCTCTCTCTCTCTCTCTCCAATCCTTCTGAAATAAAGTTTTCGGGTTCGAGTTCGAGTTCTCTCTCTCTCTCTCTCTCTCTCTCTCTCTCTCTCTCTCACTACAATCCTTGTAAAATATATTTTTCGAGTCCTCTCTCTCTCTCTCCAGATATATATATAATATATATATATATATATATATATATATATATATATATATATATATCAATCAGCCTGACGAGTATCACAACCGAGCAAATGATCAATAGAAGAATGACGACGCCCAGGTTCTACTCAAATGTGGGATGGGAGAGTCAGTCACGCAATGAACCTCTGTCTCTGTCTCTCTCTCTCCCTCTCTCTCTCTCTCGTGAACCGTAAAATGTCAAAACGCGTGGGCATCGCGGCGGCTGTCAAGCTGTTCATAGTAATCAACAATAAAAAGCAGACTGTGTGAGAAACACAGCTGTTGCCACCAAAACAAAAGATAAAAATCGAAGAGTCCCGATAAATAATCGAAGGACACTGAAAGGCCGCGCCATGTGCTCCACAGAAATGCTGTACGTCAAAATGTTGAACATTTTACATTGACGATAATTTTACCATTACCTTGAAAGTCATGAGATGTTGACAACCTCCCGCGTCAGCATCGTTGATCGAGAATTAATCCAAAGAAAACAAGCTGAAGAGACTGGCGAAGAGCAACGGTGATGTCGACTGAGAGCTGGTCTGCGGCGCAAACAGCCGCTCGAAAACTGCATCGAAGTTGTTCCAAATGTCACCAGAAAGTTGAAGGCGGTCGAAAAACTTATAGTTCATAACATAAACAAACAATCACAAGGGTTTACAACGCCACGCCAGAAACGTCAGCCACGCGGCTGAGAAGAAACCGAAGAATCACCGGCAACCTCCTTGACTGATTCAGTATCCACACGTTCAAGTTCAACGTTGCTTTACGTCCACAGAGACCGCAAGGACAATTAGGGACGGGGGGAGCCCAGGAAGGCCGAGGTGACTTTCACTGACACAGCTCCTGAGCTCTGGTTACATGGATCCACACTCTGAGGCTCGCCCTGAGATAACCGTCACGGTTGACTGGGCCTTAGAACCCATTACCTACACTTAAAGAGACCTTCAGGCCAGACTCCGACACGCCGCACCGCCGAAAGAAGACACACACAGCATCGCGCTCGCTCAGCCAGTCGCCGCGACAGCATTATACCGGGTCGCACTGAGACAGCGGTAGCGTTAGAACTTCCAATGAGAGCACGCGCATTAAACGGCGGAAATAAAGAGGAGACACGGAACACACCTACCTCGATCACAAGTCGTGTCTGGGTGATGACGACGACGACGACACACACACACACAGAGCGAGCAGCACGTGCACAACGCGGCGCCCGGCATTTTGCCCGCTACGACTGAAGTCTCAGTCGTTTCTCCCTCTCTCTCTCTCTCACCTCCTGTCGGGGCGTGCTGGCTCGCGGCGTGCCCAACTCGGAAAGGGTTACCGCGCCACTTACTTCTCTGCTTTTATGACTGAACTTACAAAACTCGACACGATAAATCGTTAGCTACGCCGAGTATTGGCGCAGCGAGTGAGCGAGCAAACAGAGAGAGAGAGAGAGAGAGAGAGAGAGAGAGAGAGAGAGAGAGAGAGAGAGAGAGAGAGAGAGAACTCAAACTCGAAAACTTTAATACTCGGGGACAGCAGCGTTAGGTCCATTTGGACCTATCTAACAGCAAGTCCTTGTTATACTACAAACACAAATAAGAGAGAGAGAGAGAGAGAGAGAGAGAGAGAGAGAGAGAGAGAGAGAGAGAGGAGAGAGAGAGAGAGAAGAGAGAGGACTTTAAGGGGGGGGCAGGGGGGCCATTTTAACACCGTCAACCATTATGGTCGAAACAAAATTCATCAGCTAACAAGCACTAGTCTGATTCACCGTTCGTAACACCTTACTGTTTATGCTTGAACAGCCAGACTGCCTGAGAGGTGTGGAGGTTGAGGGGTGGGGGTGGGGGTTGGGGCTGGGGGGTGGGGGAAGAATTCGGATGAACCATGAAATGAGAATCCGAGCGAAGCAACTACTATAATCTTCTGACCGCCGACAGGCTGCCGACAGTTTATTTCTACATCTGTAGTATCCACACGTAACGAGAGAGAGAGAGAGAGAGAGAGAGAGAGAGAGAGAGAGAGAGAGAGAGAGAGAGAGAGAGAGAGGGGGTGAGGGGGAGGACTGGGGGGAGAATGAGAGGCAGAGATGGGAGGAGAATTAAAGGGGGAGGGAGAGACTATGAGAGAGGCCGGGAGAGACAGAAAGGGGATGGAGAGAGAAGGAGAGAGGGAGAAAGAGAAATGAGGGGTGGGGAAGGGAGGGGGCGGGGGGGGGGGGGGGGGGGGGGCGGAGGAGGAAAAGAGGGAGTCGTTAGCCGTTACCGGCTGAATGGGTACCAGACACCTCCATCAACACCAACGACACGATGCCGACGATTCGTACTTTCGACAAAGAATCGTTTCCGACAACATGTCACGGACCCAATGAACATATAATTATACCAGATGTAATACTTCAAGGGGGAGAAGAGAGAGGAGAGAGAGAGAGAGAGAGAGAGAGAGAGAGGAGGAGAGAGAGAGAGAGAGAGAGAGAGAGAGAGAGAGAGAGAGAGAGAGACGGACAGACAGACAGACAGACAGACAGACAGACAGAGACACAGAGTGACAGACAGAGACACAGAGTGAGAAACACCAACAGTGACCTTCAAAACCCCCGATTTACCCTATCCACAAAACCTAGACAGCCTTGCTGGAACAGACGAATCCACTCAGCTTACACCACAGTGTGCACCGCAATCACTCCCGAGGACATGGGCGAGAAATCCAGCCCCCCGCCAATCAGTCTCCACGCAGCTCCGCTCACCTTGGCCAGTGCAAGCTGAGAGCCAGGGAGACAATAGCAGCGCGAGGAGGCTGCGCGTGCATGACGTAACGGGTCGAACGACAACACGAGGGGACGGGGTGAGTGAGCCCAGAGAAGGACGTAGTGAGGGCCTTGTTGATTGGCTGCATTGTTAGTAGGCCAGCAATTACCGGGGCGATTACCATCACCAACTAACCACGCTGTTGACTGGGCCACAGCGCCGACCTCCCTTCACGCTGCTGCTGCTCGACTCAGCTAGCATTGTTATGGTGTGTGTGTGTGTGTGTGTGGATGTGGGAAGATCGATTTTTTGGCTGGGTTTGTCAAGGGGTGTGTGTGTGTGTGTGTGTGTGTGTGTGTGTGTGTGTGTGTGTGTGTGTGTGTGTGTGAAGGGTGGTGTGTGTGTGTGTGAAGGGGTGTGTGTGTGTGTGTGTGTGGTGTGTGTGTGTGTGTGTGTGTGTGTGTGTGTGTGTGTGTGTGTGAAGGGGTTGTGTGTGTGTGTGTGTGTGAAGGTGTGTGTGTGTGTGAAGGGGTGTGTGTGTGTGCGTGTGTGAAGGGTGTGTGTGTGTGTGTGTGTGTGTGTGTGTGTGTGTGTGTGTGTGTGTGTGTGTGTATGTCTAGGTGTGTGTGTATGGTTGTATGTATGTTTGTATGTATATTTGTATGTGAGTGTGTGTGTGTGTCCGCAAGCGCCTATAATATGTATGAAAATTGTGTGTGTATGTGTGTGTGTGTGTGTGTGTGTGTGTGTGTGTGTGTGTGTGTGTGCGCGCGCACGTCCATGTGTGTGTGTGTGTTTGTGTGTGTGTTTGCGTGTGTGTGTGTGTGTGTGTGTGTTGTGTGTGTGCGTGTGTGTGTGCGCGTGTGCGTGCGCGTGTGCGTGTGTGTGTGTGTGTGCATGCATGTGCGTGTGTGCTTGCGTGCGCGTGTGTGCGTGTGTGTGTGTGAACTACACACCGGGTGTTGGTGAAGCACAAGTCACACAACGAAGGACACAAGGCTCCTTGACCACGATGGAACAAGCCCCAAGTGTAATCAAGTATCACCGGAACCAAGTAACGCAGCTTTTGTGCCACTGCTCCGACACAAAACAGCAGCCAGCCCCACTTGGACAGGCAACCACCGCTGTCAGCTGAACGATGCAGCATGTCACCCGACGCCCCAGTATGTGCCCTCACGTAGCGTCAGAATACTAATCACCCAGAAACGAACAACACTAATTACCGAGAGCATATCTCTCTATAAATATATACAGGCAGATGAACTCTAATCACCGGGAGACGAACAACACTAATTACCGAGGGAGAGAGAGAGAGAGAGAGAGAGAGAGAGAGAGAGAGAGAGAGAGAGAGAGAGAGAGAGAGAGAGAGAGAGAGAGAGAGAGAAGGACGGACGGACGGACGGACAGACAGACAGACAGACAGACAGACAGACAGACAGACAGACAGACAGACAGAAAGAAAGACAGACAGACAGACAGACAGACACTAATCACCAAGAGATGAACGACACTAACTACCGAGAGAATATAATTATCTCCCTCTACATCTCTCTCTCCCTCTCTCTCGACGAACACTAATTACCGAGAGACGAACGACAATAATTACCGAGAGAACATTATACCTGTATCTATCTATCTATCTATCTATACTTATTACCGAGAGACCACCTCTCTGTCTGTCTCTCTCTCTCTCTCTCTGATATAGATAAAAGGACGAGTCCAAAGACGACTACACAGCGGAGCTTACGCCTGTAAGTAAAACATGCCGGTGAGAGCAGCACGTGAGACCTGCACGGCGGTAATGACTGGCCAGAAAGCAGTAAGAGCAGTGGCGACGGTCGCATGGCGTATAATAAACAGAGAGCGAGCACAGGCAGCGCTGCCAATTACGGTGCACTCCCCTCTCTTGGCAACAGGCCCACAGAAGCAAAGGAGTCTTGGCAATTACTGTCAAATCATACGCTTTTAGTGGAATAATTGGTATCATTGGAACTGCATCGATAATGGTTATTTCTCTCTTCCGTTCCATCTCCCCCCCCCCCTCTTCTCTCTCATCCCTTTCTCTCTCTCTCTCTCTCATCCCCTCTCTCTCTCTCTCTCTCTCTCTCTCCCCATTCTCCTCCTCCTTTTTCTCCCTTTCTTTCCTTGGTCTCTCTCATCCTCTCCCCTTCTGTCGGGTACATGATGGGGGTGGGGGGTGGGCGGTGGGGGGTGGGGAGGACCAACTTCATATAGCATACTCACAATAAACTGTCTGGGCCTTATCTGTCCGTATCACCGTCTGAATATCTGTCTGGCCAAAACAGAGAGACGGGGGGGGGGAAGAGAGAGAGAGAGGCGGACGGGGCAGAGGGGGGGCACACATACAGGGACAGGGGGAAGAAGACGACGACGAAGACGGGAGACAGATCAAATAAAAATATTAAAATGAAAAAAATGAAGAAAAAAAGAAGAAGAAAGAAAGAAGGAGAAAAAAGAAAGAAAAAGAAAAGAAAGAAAGACAGAGCACACGGACACACGCGCACAGGTCCCTGTTACAGAGAGAATAATTCAATGTAGCGGACTGATACGAAGTGAATATCGATCCAGCGGTTTGAACTGAATAAAAGAACGGGGAAGGGGAGTGAGGGGGGGGGGGGGGGGGGGGGGGGGAGAAAGAGGGAAGCAGCTAATTAGGAGCTAGACCAACCCGGAAGCAGGAGATGGGTGGCTGATGGATTCTGGGATTGCTCTACGTCCAGTGACATTTAGTTGGAACAGAAGCATATGAGAAAAAGAAAGCCCAAACTCGTGGTTTACAGCATCTCCACAAATGTGTATGTTAAAAAGAAAAAGAAAAAAAGGAGAGGTAAAAACGTAAGCTTCATAGCACTGACCAACATTTATGTGCAAAAAAGCCTCAGGCTCATATATAGTACTTTTAATAATTTTTGTGTTAAAAAGCAAGCAAGCTTATAGCATTAAACAATTTTGGTTTTGAAAGAAATCTGAAGTTTATAAGATTTCCGCACACAAAAAACAAACAAAACAACAACAACAAACAAACAAACAAAACAACAACATAAAGCTCATTAAGATTTATGGGATTTTCACATACTTAGGTGGGAATGAAAGCCAAGGGAAAAAAATGATTAAAATAGAAACTTAAAAACAACAACAAAAACAGAGAGAGGGGGGAGAGAGAAGAGAGAGAGAGAGAGAGAGAGAGAGAGAGAGAGAGAGAGAGAGAGAGAGAGAGAGAGAGGAGAGAGAGAGAGCTCAAAACTTTATTACACAAAGATTAAGATTTTAGGCAGTTGCCTATTCTTACAATCTGTCTGCTAATCTACATGCCAATAGGCTACACATAAAACAATAGGAACAACATTGAGAGAGAGAGAGAGAGAGAGAGAGAGAGAGAGAGAGAGAGAGAGAGAGAGAGAGAGAGAGAGAGAGAGAGAGAGAGAGAGAGAGATCATGAAACGTCCCGATACAATTTTGTGTACACACACGAAAAAGGTGATCGTTGATCTCTAATCTACCTCCTGTACTTCCATTAAATTGCAGGACCACCGATACACACGATAAATAATTACATGGTGGAAATCGGCACGCCATACTCGTAAGTACGCTAATATCCAACTGACAGGATCGTTTGCTGTGAGCCGGTCTGGCCTAGCGGTAAGGCGTTAGGTTGGTAAGCGGAAGCACCTCGGTTCGATACCGCTTCGGCTCTCCTTTCTCTTCAGAAAGGTTGTGGTTTGTGCACACTAGCTGTCCTGTTACTTTGTCCATCACTTCCTACTGAAACATTAAAATGACTCTCATCGCTGCTCATCTTAATGCAGAAGTCATTCTGGTGGTGACAGTGTAGCGATAGGTATATAATCTCCCTCTCCCCCCACCTCCATACCCCCTTCCTCCCCTTCTCCCCGTCCCTAATAAGCCGTACGGTTTCTGTGGACGTTAAGCACCATGTTTACTTACTTGATCGTTTGCTGAGTGGAACAGTTGCAAGGCACGCACCATCAGCAAGTGGAACATCCCACGTGCGGTCTGGTCTACCGGGCGTCTTCTGTTGAGGTTACTGAGCAAGAGGCCTTCCACCCACTCATCTAGCCCCCCCACCCCCCACCCCCTTCAACACCACTACCCCCCACTCCCCACCCTTCCACATGAACTTCCAGCCACCTCTTCGCCGACCTAAGGCAGAACGCCTCTCGACAGTGCCAGCATCTTCAACTCGACGAAGGAGTGCACTTATGGAAGAAGAAGAAGAAGAAGAAGAAGAAGAAGAAGAAGAAGAAGAAGAAGAAGTTTGCTTTACTTAATACTAATTCAGCATGTATATTATATCTGCTGCGAGCCACTCTTTATACGACCCTTAATGTCACCCATAACTGTATGTTCGATTTTTCATCAACGATACCTCCTCACGTTTTTATGTAATTGCTGGACAGCGAACCTTCAGCGACCACGTACCACCCACGTTTAGATCAGAATGACCTCTCTCAACAGAACCACCCACTCTTCGTTGCGAAAATAAATGAGTGCGACCCTCGCCGGCAGAGAGCAGGGGTTGGAAGAGTCCATTCCAGGGGGAGTAAGTAAGTAAGTAAGTAAACATGGTGCTTAACGTCCACAGAAACCATAAGGCTTATTAGGAACGGGACCAGGGAGGGAGTGGAACGACAATCACTATATAGTTTGACAGATAAAAAGTCCCCAGAGAGCAGGGGTTCGAAGAGTCTATCGCAGGGAGGGACGGGAATGACAGTCACTTGGTTGAGTGTTGCTTTACGTCCACAGAAACCGTAGACTCATTAGGGACGGGAACCCAGGACGGCCGCCTCGACTTTCACACAGCTCCTGAGCTCTGGGACAGTCACTGCATAGCTTGACATATAAAAGTACCCAGACAGCAGGACTTGGAAGAGTCCATCGCAGGGAGGGACGGGAACGACAGTCACTACATAGCTTGGCAGATAAAAGTGCCATATGGTAAGTCATGGACTGCGGACTGCATGTTGTCCCAATGTTGACGGAAGTGTTTTGACAGCTGCTGCTCCTGCTGCTGCTACCCTGTATCAAAGAGTGTGTAGTTAGTTAGTTAGTAATTGGATTTTAACGTCCTGTCATTCGCACAGGCCACCTCAGGGCAATCACACTAAGTCATAAATAGATGCCCATTTCAAAACTCTTCTCAAACATAAACCCAAAGAGTTGTAACATATATAAGCCCAAAGAGTTGTAACATATAACAGTTTAGACTGATGCACAAGGAATACTGTTCACTACACAATTTTAGGTAGCACCAAAAAAATATAAAATTAAAATAAAAATTAAAATATATATAGAACCGGGAATTTAATTCAGAGGCACGGACACGAGAGACTCAAAGATGTTTGCAAATGCTCCAGTACCCGACTTTACATGAAACTTAACGCGACACCAGATTTACACACGTGCTTTCCCTTTTGCGTCGTATGGCGAAAAAAAAATTAAAAAAGAAAGAAAGAAAGAAAGAAAGAAGCACTGGCAAACTACTGAGAGGACAAAAAGAGAGAAAAAAAGCTAACATTAAACGAAACTTACCCGTCTTAATCTTAGCGGGCGTGTGAAGGGGAAATAATTTCTTTTTTGGAGAGAGAGAGAGAGAGAGTTAACGGGGTCTTTCAAGTTACCAACCAAGCGTGACCATCAGCATAAAAAATAGCCGGCTACGAATCGCCAAAGACACTGAATATATTCACGATCTCTGTTTTGGGAACATACCCTATCCACCTCGTACCCTCTCTTCGCGAATCTTTTCCTTTGCACAATGACCAGGGCTCTTTTCCTTTGCACAATCCAGGGTTGGTCTCGAGAGTCTGCATACATGACAGGACTATTTACACCCCGTAATGCCTGCGTTAGTCAGACAACTCATTCAAATGGACACTGATAGTCTAACTGGCAATCATCGTCACAATTTTACAGTTGCGGTTTAGGAACGGGGTGGAGCGCATATAGGTTTTTCCGAGCGCATAGATGCCATCTTGAACTGAGCTGAAAACTGACCTGAACTACAGTTGCAAGGCGCTTTTGTCGCAGCAAAACTGTCTCGGTGCACCTCCGTCCTCTTTCCAAATTAGTTTTTCGTTATCAGTTTTCGTTTTTAGCTACAAATAACTTCGATTTTTACCCTATCAACCGCATAGCTCACACCATGGCGAATTTCCCCGCTGCAGAAAAGCAAAGTTGTTGCTGCGAGCATGCGGCGCGCTTTGCCGCGACAAACATTCTGCAGCTGCAACTTGGGAATCGAGTCGAGTCAGCGATGACCAGTGGCAGAGAACCACGCTAGTTGCCGACTCTCCGATCTCATGGACTTTCGGGCGGCAGGACTGAGGCGCGTGCAGCGGTCGCGGGCAGGGCTCGGCACGTGCGGCTAGGCGGCAGGGGACTGTTCCGGAAGGTGAGGGGGTGGGGAGGGTTGGGGTGGGGAGAAGATGGTGGTCCAAGGGAGGTCGGTGGTGGGGTGGGAGGAGGGAGGAGGGGAGAGGAGGGGAGAGGCAGACCGGGTCTCTCTCAATCTGTTCACATCAAGGCGATCTGCAATCTGTGCCTCGTTTCAGCCGCCGCAGCGCGTGCGAGGGGCCAGCGCCAGGGAACATAAAACCTCCATGTATCATCATTCCGTCTGCCCAGTTGTCGTCCACACCGAGTCATCCCGCATAAAAACCTTACGTCATTACACCCACCAATTCGTCATCAAAATAACTGCATCTTCCCCTTCTCTACCGCTGCTGCCTTTCCCGGCCTGCGCATTTTATTTTCGCCAGGAATGTCTTATGTTTCCAAATTTCTAACTTCCCAGTCCATTCACCTTCATCCCCCACCCCATCCCCTCCCCCCCTCCAAATCCTCTCTCTACTTTTTAACGCTGTTAGTCTTCGCTAACGCAGTTTTCCCGTCTTGGCCCGCGGAATAAAACAGGTCGTCCTGCCCGCCGTTATCACCTGTTGATGTCGGTTTTAGTGTTGGGTGCCCGCGAAATACAAATGGGCTCTAAAACTTGTGGGATTGGGTATTGTAACACTGAGGGAATCAGACACGTGTTTGTGATTTCATAAACTGTCTCGCCTTTGTTGAGCCCACGCGGGCTGTGGGTTCCTGCATGAAAAAATGTGATACTTCTGGCAGTTGCAGTTAGGTGAAATGTAACCATGAAAATGTGTTCCACATCGTTCCCATCCCCCTCTTTTATTTTTATTTTTAATATCTATTAAAAAAAATCTATATATCTGTGCTTTATGGATGACCGCGGTTGCTGTTGACTGTTGTGTACAGAGGTGTGATCAAGCTTTTGACATGTGGGGTGTTTTGAACTCATGCAATAGAAGTCTGAAATGTGTGATTCGTCCTGAGGTGATTCTGTGAGGCTGACGGGACGTAAATCCAAGAACCCTTTCAATACCACAACCTGCCGACCACACGTAGCAAGCCCCCTACCTGCTTATACACGGTACCACACACACACACACACGCACACACACACACACACACACACACACACACACCACGCACGCACGCACGCACGCACGCACGCACGCACGCACACAAACACACACACACACGCACACACACACGCACGCACGCACACACACACACACACCTCTTTATCATTTATAAATTAATCCTGAAGAGGCACCTCATCGATTGCACGCGTGACTTCCTTTTGTCATTTGACGTTTCCACTGACATTTCACTGAGTGATTGCACCTACGGTAGCTTCCTTTTGCCATTTGAGACTAAAATGACGTTTCCACTGACACTGCACTGAACGCTGCATGGCTTCCTTTTGCCATTTGAGACTAAAATGACGTTTCCACTGACACTGCACTGAACGCTTGCATGGCTTCCTTTTGCCATTTGAGACTAAAATGACGTTTCCACTGACACTGCACTGAACGCTTGCATGGCTTCCTTTTGCCATTTGAGACTAAAATGACGTTTCCACTGACACTGCACTGAACGCTTGCATGGCTTCCTTTTGCCATTTGAGACTAAAATGACGTTTCCACTGACTGACTGAACGCTTGCATGGCTTCCTTTTGCCATTTGAGACTAAAATGACGTTTCCACTGACTGACGTAGGAATGCTTGCACCTACGCGTGGCTTCCTTTTGCCATTTGAGACTAAAATGACGTTTCCACTGACCGACGTACGAATGCTTGCACTCTTCCGAACCCCTACAGTGACTAACATCTTATTACTATGAGTCACTGTGTTGTTCAAACTGGGGGATACAACCTTGCAGTGGCAACAGGAAACAACGGGAATCACGTGCGCGCGAGAAAGGGCCGGGGCTGGGGTGGGGTCAATGGCAGGTATAAAGGGGTGAGGGATGAGGGTGTCAAATCTGCATTCAGCACTGGAGACTTCAGCGCATTCCCGATGCCCATCAAGTGCCAACATACGTGCAGCCAAAGATCGTTTTAGAAACCTGATGTTTCCACCTACACGTGCCAATTTCCTCGTTGTTAATGCAAATGTCAGGCATTGGTTCTCATTGACACGGGAGGGGGCGGGTTCTTCCACGAACCGCAGCCTTCTCGCCTCAGTCTCGTCCGAGCACGCGAAAACCCTGACCGTGTGTCTACCGCATAATTATCGTCACGAGGAAGGAAGATCATCACTCACAACACCACAGCTCTGCCACTGTGCCTGCGTGAAAGCAAGGAAACTAGGATCATCAAAACTACATGTATCCCTCATCCACTATTTAAACCATGTCGCCTTGCCCGGTAAGACCCCCCCCCCCCCCATCACCACCACCCTCCCCAACACACTCACACACTCTATCCTCTCCAAATCCACTCTTCCGTTGTGTGCCGAAGTTAGGTTGTCCGTCAGCAGTCGCTCAGTTTGTCTGCATCCTCTCAGGTGATGATGGTGATGATAACGTCCACTTTTATAGCGCACGATTCCCTTAAGTTAAATGCTCAGTGCGCTCAAGAGGGGTGGGGTGTGGGGGTGGGTAGGTATTAAAATAAAGAAAAAGAAAGAAGACGCATGGTGCAAAGTCATTCAGAGAACAGGTGATGTTTCAGACGACTGCGGAACGCCGCCAAAGAATCTCAGATGATACTGTACCAGTATATATATATATATATATATATAGAGAGAGAGAGAGAGAGAGAGAGAGAGAGAGAGAGAGAGAGAGAGAGAGAGAGAGAGAGAGAGAGAGAGAGAGAGCAGAAGTGTGAACTGAGAAAGGCCCAGCAGCACCACGAAAAGGAGGGGGGTGGTGTCACCTCAGGACCAATCACACATTCAAAACATTTCCAAACCAGTTCAAAACACGTCACCAAAACGCTAAGTCAGAAGCTGGGTCATATCGGTTCTGGACAACACACATTAACAGCAAACGCAGCCCTAGTCAAAAACAGTCAACAGCAAGCGCATCTCAGCATTTACAAGGGCGGCGAAGGAGAAGAACAGGACCAGTCACACATTCAAAACATTTTCAAACCAGTTCAAAACAGACTAATTCAGAAGCTGGGTCATATCGGTTCTGGACAACACACATTAACACATTAACAGCAAGCGCAACCAAACGTAAGTCAAAAACAAGTCAACAACAAGCGCATCTCAATATTTACAAGGGCGGTGAAGGAGAAGAACAGGAGTGGAAGGACAGAGTTCGCCGCCAGGCACGAATTACCCACTGCAATATTACCTCCCATAGCACCGCCACCGTAGACTAATGCGGCCATCATAGGTTAGTGCCCAATGCAAGACGCGTCTCCGGGCAACACGAGCTTAATCAAAAGACCCAGCAGGGCTAATATTAGTGCCACCTATGGAAGCCGGGGCCCGGAACGACGGTCGGGCTTTCGAGGTCTCAGACCTGACTCCGTTGTGTGCCGTGTCAACAGAGCCCAATATCTGAGCGGAGCAAGATGAAGGCGAAGCCTCGTCGACAGAGACCAATATTAGCGATGGTTAAGACGGAGCTGTGTTCGACTTATCACGTCTGGTCTTGACAGTCCGGGGCAAACTTGGACCACCTTCATCTCTTGCCCATGTCCCCCCACATCCTCTCCCTCCCACTTCTTTCGTTGGTATCCATTTCATCTGCTTTATTTGAGCTCCCCTCTTGTGTCTAGCACTCAAACTTGCAGCTATTCCACCCACCCCCTCACCTCCGTTCCACGCAAATCAACACCCAGAGTACTTTCTGTTGGTGATCCTGATGTTAAGGTTGACTGAATGCCCGGCTGAATAACTGGCCAGTCGATATATATAGGCCTAAGCATTTTTTAAAGTTTATTTTTAATTCTTATATCCACCAAGTCTATACAAGTGTGATAAACCTGATTGCAGACTATAAACATATTTTTACGGAATTAAGCGTCACAAAAAGAATGATACCGCTAATTACCAGTCATAATTCGCTCTGCACGGCCTCCAATCCCGTTATTTTCTGCAGAGAGCTCATCTTCATCGATCCCTGTGAAAATCGATAGCACATGCAGCCTCTGGCACCTGGAGAATCAAAGCAACCCAACTCCCGCACAAAGTTAAATTAAGCCTATCACGCAATAGCAGACGATTTTTTTTCTTTTCGCACGGAGCCAGAATCCTACACCCTGCAGCAGTTCCAAACCACCTATCGACAAAACAAACCTTTCAAATCACTGCTAACCTATAAGATTGGGACGACGACAAGCTGAAAGCGCTTAATGGACGCAGTAAAAAGCCAGGCAGGGAACCGTATTGACAAGGTAGCTGGGGCTGATGGAAAGCCGGGCTTGCTCTCTGCTCCTGCTGGCTGGATGGCTGGCACCCAGCCTCTCTGTCAGGCTTTGTCTGCTCAGGGAGATTCCAGCGGCGACAACGCCGCTTAATGCCCCGCCAAACAGGAGCAGAACAACAGTATCAACAACAAAATCGTCCTGCCCACGTCGCCTTTGTTTGAAGACCGCTTAAAACTTTTGCGAAACTCGCCAATGACTTGATTGGCGGTAAAACGAAAGGGAAATTACCGCTAAATACATCGCGGAACACAATCCAGCTATTCGACCTGCGAGCTGTTTCATTCTAACCCTAAAAAGCGAGCTTGTATATATACAAAATTACTGAAAAGCGCTAATGTGCCTTGGCGGTCAATCTCTGTTCCCTTTTTCTTGGGATCAAACCGCACATAGAAAACAATCACTGAATTGCCATAATGGCCGTTTGCTTTGTGGATGTATTTGCCTCTCTTCTATTCTTTGGAGGATAAAACTCCTCGGGGGCGGATAAAACTACACATAAAGCAATCAATGAATTGCCCTAATGGTCGCTTGCTCCGTAGACGTATTTTGGTTTTAATCTTGTAAAAAAAAAAAAAAAAAAAAATTAAAAAAAAGAGAGAGAGAGAGAAAAAGAAAAAGAAAAGAATGGATAATATGTCCAATCTCCGTGAAACGGCTCAGATGTAATATTTCACAATGGCTGTTTCCGTTTAAAAGGAAGGAGAAACAATCAGAGTCCATTAGCGTGTATTGCAAAAACGGCCAGAACCAACACTTAAGTTAGTTCTTGGATTTTAACGACCGGCAAACCGCAAAGGGTTAACATTTGAAACTTAATATAAATAGCATATGATTAAAATCCCTCTCGCAGCGAATAATGAACCAGAATATCACCAGACCCAAACACATAAAAGGATAAAACGAACGCCTGTTTCATATGACAATACACAACGTGCGAATTTTGGGAGTAAGCCCCTTTCTCAAGCGAAAAAACAAAACAAAACAAAACCCCAGCTAAACAACATTTAACGGTAAAAAATGAAAATTTAGGATTAAGAAGCCTACATTTTTTTTAACCGTTTATCTGTTTTGTCGCTTGAAAAAGGGGCTTACCTCGAAAATTCGCACGTTGTGTATTGTCATATTAAATAAGCGTTCTTTTTAACCTTTTACATGTTTGGATCTTGTTTTAGACTGCAAACAGTTATCCTTTTTTGGATTTTTTCTTCTCTCAGAATATTACAAGCAGCTTATCACGTAAATTACAAACAAAACCAAAACAAAACAACAATAGAAAAGAAGAAAAAAGAAAAGAAAAAAAAGAGAGAAAAAAAGAAAGAAGTTGATGTTTTTGGCAAATAAATGACGATAACCTATATATACTAAATTCCACAAAAAACAACATCATAGTGCCACGTCATCAGCCTTAAACCTGTCCTTCCTCAAGAAAAGGATGGTCATTCTCTCGTTTGGTTTTCAGTTAGTTTGACTTGACAACAACAACCCCCCAAAAACAACAACAACAAAAATAAAAATAAAAAAATAAAAAATAAACAAAAACAAAAGACAACTCCAAAACTAGCAACAACAAAAAACACTGCACCTTAGAATACAGTCACACAAAAGCAGTTTCAAGGGAACCGTATACTTTCCCAAAAGGGTCGACTGATTGATTCTTGATATGACCGTGACTGACTGTCACATCTGAGCAAACATTAAGTCATCAAATCACAAGCAAACATCTGACCCACTGCGCCAGTTTAGGAGAAAAAAGAACGAAACAAACAAAACAGAGAGAGAGAGAGAGAGAGAGAGAGAGAGAGAGAGAGAGAGAGAGAGAGAGAGAGAGAGAGAACTGACGGAACCAGGAAAACAAAAATTAGAAACAGAGAAAATCTGAATTCTGCCACTTGGCACGCATGGCTGCACTCTGACCTACTCCAGGCTTTAAAAAGAAAATTGTTGATAGTTCTAGATTCGCAGCAAAGGAGAATTTAATTTCTGCGTCCACTCTGTCCCACCGCCAGGTTCGCAAAAGAATGCCCCAGCGTGCGAACGTGTCTCCTTGATATAGCACGGCTTGTCAGAGTAAATCGTGGCAACCCTCCCCGCTCTCCATTGCCCTGATATAACCGCAGTGGTTGATTGGGCATAAAACACCAAGTTACTTACTTACTGGGGGGGTGGGGGGTGGGGGGTGCGTGCATGCGTGCGTGTGTGTATGTATGTGTGTACATTGTTACTGTTAAGTATTTTCCTTGTATTTGAGCGGTTTTTAGCTCCATGTTTCATTGAGTTGTTGATGTTTTATTGTTAAATGTATTGAATGTTTTATGTAAATGATGAGCCAGAAGGCAAATTTCTCTACACAGAGACAATAAAGTTGTATTGTATTGTATTGTATTGTACTTACTCCCCTCTCCGCCTTCCTGGATTCCAAACCTACAGAACGAGGCCAACTGCTTCACACAACGGCCACAAGGCAGATGACGACCCACTTCCGGAACTTGCGTGCCAGTGAAATGTCTCCATATTTCACATCCGGCACTGTACAACAGCAAATCTGGTACAATACTCTGACTTCCGGTTAGGCGAAAGAACTACAGAATTACTTCCGACCAGGTGTGACGTTTCCGGCGGTCACGTGAAAGACCATTTCCGCCTGCGCTTATTCTTATTCTGGGCAACTTTCGTTCATTTTGCACGACAACAGGAGCTGAATCGATCCGGCGCCAGAATCGAACCAATGAAAAAAGGGGGAAAAAAAAAAAAAAAAAAAGAAGAATAAAGAAATCCCCTCCGAACTCCCTTAATCAACTTTGTCTCCCTTGTCTGGCGACAAACAGCGGATTGAAATGAAAATGGAGCAGGGACAACACCCCGTACCTGGGATAGCCTACACCTCATCCGCTGACTAAACATAGGTGATAATGAAAACGATCGGGATGATAATTCGCGCAGCACGTGCCGTCCGGCGACTGACAGAAAATGAAACCACTGTGCACATTGTCCCGGTCTCGCATGCCGCCATGCCAATCGCCTGTTATTGGGCCGCCTTGTCCGACAAGCCGTATGCAAACACCCACGGCATCTTTGCACAAACACCGCCAGTGAACGGGGGGGTCCACACGCCGCCGGCCGTTGTGAAACGTTACCGTGTTGTTTCAAACAGTCGCTTTTAAATACCATTAACTCCATGGAACCAGTTTCGTGGAAGGTGGGAATGTGCGGGCAGGTGGGGGTGGTGTTACACAACGGCTGTGTAAACGAACGACACAGATTGGACGGCGGTGATCCAGTAACGCAGGTTAAAATCAGCATATCCGGAAACAAAATCAGCAATCGGCCAGACGTACACCACTTGGGTGGATACTCGAAATGCGCAATACCCCCAAAAAAAAGAAGAAAAAAGAGGCGACAGTCACTCATTTAGAATTACATGAGAAAAGAGCGCAGCGAGTCTGCTCGAGAGCGGAGAACAGCGCTATATAAAATTAAGCGATCAACAACAACAACGCCACAATCAGAGCTCAGGAGTCGTGTGAAAGTCGCGGTGGCCGTCCTGGGCTCCCGTCCCTAATAAGCCTACGGTTTCTGTGGACGTAAAGCAACACTCAACAACAACAGCAACGCCACAAATAAGCGTAACCGTCCGCAGCACACGCTCTGCCAAGCTCACTGTCAAAACGCGGGACAGAGCGAGCACGGAATCCCAACCGACCCGTCTAGAAATATAACCGCGGCGCTGACAGACGTGGGGGAGTCTGCGAGGTCGGGCAGCGCTCTCTCTGGCACCGGGTACATCCCTCGTTACCCGCTTCACCTGCGTGACGTAACCCACAGGTGTAACGTCGCTCGCTATCAGTGAAAACCAACAACAACAACAAAAAAGGCTCGGCGCGCTATCAGCGCATCTCGTGCAGCGAAACGATGCGTGGCCAGATAGGCCGGTCTCTTGGTGAACATGGTGGGGATCCTCGGTAAACGGACGCTGCTAAACCCGCTAACAGATAGCGAGTCGTGAAGCACGATTCGTTGGGTTCGAGATTTATTTCGATGATTACCTCGTGTCTGGGGTTTATTCTGGACAAAAAATGACGTGTGTTTTTCCTCTCTCTCTCTCTCTCTCTCTCTCTCTCTCTCTCTCTCTCCTCTCTCTCTTTCTCTCCCTCCCCCTCCCAACCGTTCAAATTTTGAGAGAACACCCACTCGGTGGCCGCGGGTTTACGAAGAAATACAATACCATGATAGCATTGCCATTAGCGGATTCAGCAGCACACGTTAATAGATACTGTAATGTAACACGTATGCTCCGACTTTATGAACACAAGCCAAGCCAAGGTCACCAAAAGAGCATATACATAAAATCTAAACTCGATCGAATACAAAGCACCCAACCACCCCCTAATACCATTAATTTTTGCCTTTCCTATGTCACTGTGACTTTGAAACTCCGTTACAAAAACAACAAAAGAAGTAAAGAAATAATAACAGTTGTGTCAATGTGTGACGTCTTTCGAGCGCAAATTAACTCCCTTGCTTGTTGATTCAACCAAAGAAATGCCTAAATTGACGCTCTAATTGCCTCAGAATCAATATTCTGTCAAGGCAACTTCTTTCCTCGATTGTGGTTGTGATCGTATTGATGAAATCGCAAAAAAAAAAAAAAAATGGTGCAAACAAAGAACAGTTTGAAGCCTGCCTCACAATCATTTTAAAAGAAGACCATAATTCTCAGTATTTTAGCTCCGCTCCATTAAGAAGAACATAGTTCTCGGTATTCTATCTCAGATCCACTGCGAAGAACATAATTCTCAGTATTTTTCCAGCTCATATTCTTTGAGAAGAAGATCATAATTTTCAGTATTCTATCTCAGATTCGTTGAGAGAGAAAAAAATAAAATAAATCTGAAACAAGAATGACTGCTAACGTTCTAAAACAAGGTCCAAACACATAAAATGTTGAAAAGAACGCTATTTTTAAGGCAAATCAAACTTCTGTCCTAATAAATAGCGTTCTTTTCAACATTTTATGTGTTTGGATCTCATTGAGAAGAACAATTCTCAACATTCTATCTCAGATTCATGAGAAGATAGTAAATCTCAGTATTCCATCTCAGATTCATTGAGAGGAAGATCATAATTCAGTATTCTATCTCAGAAACATTGAGAGGAAGATCATAACTCTCAGTATTCTATATCATTCACTGAGAAGAAGGTCATAATTGTCAGTATTCTATTTTAGATTAACTGAGAAGACCGTACTTCTCAATAATCTCAATATGTACTTCTCAGGTTCATTGAGAAGAAGACAATGATACTCAGTATTTTATCTCAGATTCATGGAGTTAAAGACCGTAATTCTAGCCATTCTGTCTCATATTTATTGGAACAAAGAAGACCGCTATCTCAGATTCATTGAGAAAAAGACTTTAATTCTAACCATTCTATCTCGTATTCACTGAGAAGAAGACCAGTATATACTAAGTATATCTCATACTGACTGAGAAGAAGACCAGTATATACTCAGTATATCTCATACTCACTGAGAAGAAGACCATAATACTCAGTATATCTCATATTGACTGAGAAGAAGACCATAATACTCAGTATATCTCATATTGACTGAGAAGAAGACCATAATACTCAGTATATTTCATACTCACTGAGAAGAAGACCATAATACTCAGTATATTTCATACTCACTGAGAAGAAGACCATAATATTCACTATTCTATCTGAGATTCACTGAGAAAAAAGCAAAAATTCTCACCATTCTATCTCACGTTCATTGAGAAAAAGACCATAATACTCAATATTCTATCTCAGATTCATAAAAAAAGAAAAAGAAAAAAAGAAGACCACAATTCTATTCTATCTCATAGTGAGAAGACCACAGTGAAGACCACCTTAAAGATGACTACCACATCCTGAGCCGAGAAAATCAGGTCGTCCTGCTCAGATGCCGTTCAGAACACAACTGGCTGAACATCCACATGGCTACCAAAATGAGGCAAGCCCCTTCACTCCTGTAAATACGCAATACAAACGCAACAACAAAGACCTGAGTCGTTACGGAAACTCTCACCTGGCATGCGTGTAAATACAAGGTACAAAAACTCCATCAGAGGCCTCGTTCTGTTTCAGATTTGTGACAATTCTAACCTGTTAATGTGTGTATTTGTGTGTTTATAATTACGTTGAACCAGTTTCGAGATCTAAGGACTATGTCCGGTCTGGAATAAAAATTGGTTTTGTCTTATGCCTATGCACACCTGTGTTGCCGAGTGTGACTGAAATGTAGGGTTTATACGCCACTGGGCGGCATCCTTTTCAGAGTGAGCCGGTTTGGCCTAGCGGTAAAGCGTTAGGCTGGTAAGCGGAAGGACCTCGGTTCGAATCCGCGTCGGCTCTCCTTTGTCTTCAAAAGTTGTGATCTGTGGACACTGTATTGTGACTTTGTCCCTCACAATTATGAAACATTAAAATGGCTCCATCGCTGCCCACCTTAATGCATAAGTCATTCTGGTGGTGACAGTGTAGCGATAGGTATATAATCTCTTCCCCACATCCATACCCCCTTTTTGCCCCCTACTCCCCGTCCCTAATAAACCTTATGGTTTCTGTGGACGTTAAGCACCATGCTTTTTTTTCTTTTTTTAAAAACCTTTTTAGAGGATGTACCTCTGGTGGAGTTTATGTACCATGTATTTACAGGCATGCCAGGTGAGAGTTACCGTAGGCGACTCAGGTCTTTGTTGTTGTGCTTGTGTTGCGTATTTCGAGCGCTAATGAACTCCCTTGTTTGTTGATTCCTTCACTCCTGTGTTCATGCCAAGGGAGAACCAGAGCACATCCTACAGAGATGCCCCCCGCTACACCATGGAGAGAAGACTCACTGGCCAGTGGAGACCGCCCTGCAGACCCATCTCTACGGCCTCGGCAGGAACTGGAGAGGGCAGCACGATTCACCAGGCAGACCGGACTGCTCTTGTCATCAGCGAATGACAGGCAGAAGAAGTCTGTGGCGGTATGTACTCTGGTTCAGTTTCAAGATTAGAAAGGAACCAGGATGAAATCGAAGCCCGACTTCTGCGTTTTAGTCCAGTAACACCGTGGGCTCACCTTTAACTTACGCTTCATTTGCCCCCCCCCCCCCCCCCCTTCTGGTTATTATGACTACGTAACCGGATAGCCACGAATGCTAACAGATCTTGCCAGCAACGGCGAACGAACGGATTTTTTAATTGCCGTGCAATTCTTCGTTACATCAGACAAAGCTATGCCGCCGCCCCCCCCCAAATTTCTCCCCCCCCCCCTCACCGCCCTGGTGAAAAATCACTTCCAGAGACAAGGTGAGCATCTGAGCACATATTTCAGCCGCAGAAGAATGAAGTAAAAACGATTTTTAACTGCTATTTTTTCCCCTCCGTCAGAAAACCCAAACAGCATCAAAAGGCGCTTACTCGACTCCCCCTTCCCTATCCATCAAATCTGTCACACTCCATCTGCAACAACCCTCAGCTCCACACACCGACCTCATGCTCCCGGTTCACAGACAATTACGAAGCGAGGATGGGAGGGAGGGGGGGTATTTTACAGTGTTTACGGACAGGGCTAAATGGGAAAGGGGGAGATATTTTACACTGTTTATGGACAGGGCTAACTGGGGAGCAAGGTATTTTACAGTGTTTAGGGACAGATATTTAATCCCCCCCCCCCCCCCCACAAACACGCACGCACGCACGCGCACACACACATTAAACCTAAAGAATACTGAAACACGAAACACACATCTTACAACAACAGCAACAACAACAAAGCGACGGAGGGGCAAAAGCTCTGACGAGGACTTCCCTCCAAGAAACACACAACAACAACAACAACAACAACAAATCATTGACGGTACAGCATTCGCCGCGTCAAAAATATTGCGCCCCCCCCCCCCACCCCCCAAAAAAAGGGGAGAAAAAAAGAGAGCTTTTTTTTTTAAATTTCACGCCGCAGTTACCATGAAATTAAGTAAGTAACTTGATGACAACCAGTACGGTTATATCAGGGCGACAACTGAAATTAAGTAAAGGTCGCTGAAAGTGTATGCACGCATAAAAAGTACCATATAAGGCCAAGCAGAAGTTTGGCACTGATAACATTAACAGTGCCCAAGAATTTCGCAGCGTTAAGGGTTTGACTCGGCCGGTGTGACGTGCGGCTTAACATTAATAATGACACAATCATTTTTTCCCCTCCCTCTCTCTCTCCACACGAGGCAAAAAGAAGAAGAGGGAAAAGGAGGCAGAAATGGGTGACGAACAGAAGCAAGAAAAAGATAACAGTTCCATTACAAATCTAATATGTTTTAGTAAAAAAAGGAAGAGAGGCGGGCGGAAAACTTATAAAAAAATCTAATCAGATTTTGACAAGACGCACATTTTGCAGTTCATTCTGTCATGAGAGGCTGAGGCATGAATCGATTTTTGACCAAAGGGCAGATAGATAACCTTCGCGCAATTTTTTGCTCTAAACGTGCCATTTTTCCTCTGTGTCCTGCAGGAGTTGCTGTCCTTGCCGTTCCGTTTCCTCCGCCCAGAGTAGTCTGTTTCCAGGCTTTCCGTGTAGAATTAGTTACTGTCACTGCCATTGGCTGACTCTCATAACAGTGTTACAGTCACTACCATTGGCTGACTCTCGGAACAGTGTTACCGTCACTGCCACTGGCTGACTCTCGGAACAGTGTTACCGTCACTACCATTGGCTGACTCTCGGAACAGTGTTACAGTCACTACCATTGGCTGACTCTCGGAACAGTGTTACATTTACTGCCATTGGCTAACTCTCGGAACAGTGTTACTGTCACCGCCATTGGCTGACTCTCGGAAAAGTGTTACATTCACTGCCATTGGCTAACTCTCGGCAGAGTCAAGACTGCTCGAAAATGCAGAATGTTTTGAGATCTGCAATGCTGAAACCACCTTTAACCATTTTAAAACTGTATTTTTATTTTTTAGTGTGATCGCTATTTTTTCATTGACAATGACAGGCACTTTGCGTTTGAGTGCAATGCTGATAGAATGGTTTCCCAAAGAAATGAAAGTCTGAACTAAGAAGTAAAACGGTTTAAAGAACTGAAGTTGGGGATGGGGGAGAGGGAGAGAGAGAGAGAGAGAGAGAGAGAGAGAGAGAGAGAGAGAGAGAGAGAGAGAGAGAGAGAGAGAGAGAGAGAGAGAGAGAGAAGATAAGCTAAGATAATACTTTATTACACAAGGATACAGATTTAAGCACGAGTCGGCTTTTTTGCAAATCTGTTCCTAATGACAAACACAGCATCACTCAATACATCAAACAAGAATACAATTAATTATGCGGAGAAAAAGAAAAAGAAAAAACCGACTTAAAAACAAAACAAAAACTAATTTATGTCTAAAAACTTCACAACATACGAACAGAGCAATAATAAAGCAATGTAAGACAAATTCAAAACAAATTTTCAGAGAGAGAGAGAGAGAGAGAGAGAGAGAGAGAGAGAAGAGAGAGAGAGAGAGAGACAGATCGTGTCTGCTAAGGTTCATTTCCTCAGATCTTAACAGAAGACGTCTGGCCGTAGTAGTAGTACTAGCAGCAGCAACGTCAGCAACAACTGATGCAAAAATCTGTTTTAGCCAAGAACAAATGGAAGGCCATAACAATGCTTTGCCAACTCAGGCAATGAGCCGTGAATGTTAATGACCCACGACTTTTTTGACCCACAGGGGAAACAGTCCCTACAAATAAAGTGAGAAAAGGGAACAGAAAAGGCCACTGCGAGACTGAGAGCGAGAGAGAGAGAGGGGGGAGGGGGGCACTGCTAGACTGAGAGCGAGAGAGAGAGAGAGAGGGGGGGAGAAAGAAAGAAAGAAGAAGAAGAAATATCTGCATCATAACGGTACGAGTGAAACGGCCACGAACCTTTTCACTGGTTCCACATGCTGCTGGCAACTCCAATGCCTTTTTTTGTTGTCCACGATGACTTATTAGCATCAGACCTTTTTCCCTCATTGACAGGACTTGGCTTTTTGTCCTTTTTCCGACGGTCCTGCTCTGACTTCATTAAGGGACGGAACGAACGAAGCCTGCTGTCCAAAAACCTCCACTTTGTCACGTTCGTGGTTGTTTGCAAGGAACATTGCTTCCAGCTACTGAAGCAAACTTGTTAACAGGAGGGAAACCCGTGAATAATAATCCGGTCGAAGAAGAGAAAAGAAAAAAGTTTCATAAGATGCGTCTGAAGTTTATGGTAGGTTTATCTGATGTTTTTCAAACCTTCACTTTTTTTTTAGCTGCGAATATTACTTTTCGAGAACTGAAGAGAAAGCCTTTGCTTATGCCCCCGGCCCCCCCCCCCCAATATTTTTTACAAAAACACACACACAAAAACAACAACAGCGAGAGAGATAAAAAACATGAAGAAAAAAAAGAAGAAGAGAAGAGTTTCATTACATTTTCTCTCCACTTTCGGAACACAGATCAAAATACGATGAAGGGTCTCAATAACATTCATGTAACACAGACACCTGCACTGAGGCCTCTCATTTTTTTTCTCTCTCTCTCTGCTAATATATCTTGCTGCATGATTTCTCAACGGCACTTGTTCGAACAAGGTGCAGATCGAGTTTTTTGTTTGTTTGTCCATTAGTTTGAACACCATTTGTTCGTACCAGCTGGAGATCACGTTTTCCTGTTTGTTCATTAGTTTGAACACCATGTTTGTTCATTAGTATGAACACCATGTTTGTTCATTAGTTTGAACCCCATTTGTTTGTACCAGGTGGGGATCGAGTTTTCCTGTTTGTTCATTAGTTTGAACACCGTGTTTGTTCTTCGGTATGAACACCATTTGTTCGTACCAGGTGGAGATCGAGTTTTCCTGTTTGTTCATTAGTTTAACTGACCACAATTTGTTCGTACCTGGTGGAGATCGAGTTTTCCGGTTTGTTCATTAGTTTGACTTAACACCATTTGTTCGTACCTGGAGGAGATCGAATTTTCCTGTTTGTTCATTAGTTCGACTGAACACCAAGTGCAGAGCACTTGTTTTCCTGTTAGTTCGTTAGTTTGAACAGCAAGTGTTTTTAGCAAGTGGAAAGCGTTAGTTCGTATGTTTTAACAGCAGTTGTTCGTACCAAATGGACAGCATTTGTTTTCCTGTTGGATCGTAAGTTTGAACAGCAGTTGTTCGTACCAAATGGACAGCATATGTTTTCCTGCTGGTTCGTAAGTTTGAACAGCAGTTGTTCGTACCAAATGGACAACGTATGCTTGACATTAAACGCCGAGCCAACCGAAGACGACAACACAATTCATCATGTTGCAAGTAGTTTGATTCACTGTTACAGCACACATCCTTCTTCGTGTAACAATTCCTCAAACGTTTTCCTGCCTTAAAAACCAGCAATTAGAATAAAAAGAAAGATTTGCCTGTGTGTGTCAGTTGTAACGTTTGTCTTGTACGTGTTTATAAGTGTATACTGTGTGCTTTTCGTCGTTTTACGTAGGTATGTCTATTTCTGGGCGAGAATGGTATAAGACACCTTGTTAACTTCCTTCTCCCCTTTCTGTGCGTTGTCCTAGCCACAAGAAATGCGCTCTACAAAAAAAGACATGAACAAAAGAAGAAGATGATGGGGAGAGGAGAGAGAGAGAGAGAGAGAGAGAGAGAGAGAGAGAGAGAGAGAGAGAAGAGAGAGAGAGAGAGAGAGAAGAAGAAGAAGAGAGATGAGAGAGAGGAGGAGAAGGAAGAAAAAAGGGGGGAGGGGAGGGAGGGAGGGAGAGAGAGAGAGAGAGAGAGAGAGAGAGAGAGAGAGAGAGAGAGAGAGAGAGGAGAGAGAGAGAGAGAGGGAGAGAAGAAGAGAAGAAAAAAGAAGGGGGGGGGAGAGGGAGAGAGAGAGAGAGGGAGGGAGAGGAGAGAGAGAGAGAGAGAGAGAGAGAGAGAGAGAGAGAGAGAGAGAGAGAGAGAGAGAGAGAGAGAGAGAGAGAGAGAGAGAAGAGAGAGAAGAAGAAGAGAGAAGAAGAAGAAGAAGGAAAGAAGCAATTAATGATTTCAAATTTGGCACGCTTTCAGAGCGACGGCCGTACGGCAAGCATGGCAACGAAAGGGTTAATTTCTGCGCCAGCGGTACTCCATATTACATACTGCGGAGTTTCCCTGTCAGTACGACACCGAATCAGTTCCACTAAATACTTTCTATTTATATAAGAAAGTACACGCACACGCTCTCCCTCTGCACCACGCCCACGCTTGTGGGTGACGTGATCTTTTAATAATAAAAAATAATAATACATAAATTTTCTATAGCGCTATTCCCCGCTGAGCGAGCTCAACGCGCTTGTTCACATACATGTACATAATACTAACATATATACCATTTACATTTACTGACATATCATATACAAGCAATCTCATAATACATATTTAACAAATTACACTAATGTAAAACAAGTACTTGTAAAATGGCGCATAAAATAACTGTTATAAAACATAGAGACGTTACAATAATTTAAAACAGGTACATAATTATAAAGCTGTGTTCTAAGTAATTAGTATTATTACTACGCTAAACACACACACACACACACACACACACACACACACACACACACACACACACACACACACACACACACACACACACACACACACACACACACACACACACACACACACACACACACACACACACACACACACTTTTGCAGTTGTTCGGCCACTGCGATGGTGGCACCCAGCTGCATCTCAGCCCAACGGTCGGCAATGCCGTCTGCAGAAGCTGGCAATCATGTCGTCATCCAAAGCAAACGACTGCAGGCTGCACGTTTGGGGTCTGACCTACACATGCGCGGACACCTGGGACGGGCAACCAAGCTCGACTGCTTACCGACAATACCTGCGGTGTCGCGCACACAGCACTGGCTTGTTGCTCTAGCTCAACTTCTCAACACTTGGCACTGTTTCCCCATCCATGCCGCAGAGTTGGAAGCTTCGGTCCTCCCATTACCACGACCTGCACATTGCAAGGATCTCCACATCCCCATCCTTCGCCCCACCGCTTCCCTTCACTGACTCTTGGGAGGTGGAAGGGGGAGGAGCTTGGGGGGTGGGGGTGGGGTGGGGGGGGGGGGGGGGGGGCGCGTTATACCCTGATATTACCGCGTTTCTCTGCAAGCTTTTCTGGTACCTGGACCACGATGCTAGCTACAAGTTGGCCAAACCAGCTTTATGTTCAAACGACGAACATACACACGCGCGCGCATCACGTACACACACACACACACACACACACACACACACACACACACACACACACACACACACACACACGCACACACACACACACACACACACAAATAAATCTGTTGACATATCTCTTGCCAAAATTGCTCCAGGATTTTTACGGAGATGACGTCATCAGAGGATTTGCTTTGAGAATGGAAGAGGTAATTTATTGTAAACTAATGATCTAGCGCGCGCACACGTGTGTGTGTGTGTGTGTGTGTGTGTGTGTGTGTGTGGTAGAGGGGGGGGGGGGGGGCGTGCGTGCGTTTATGGCAAGAGGTGTTTTCTCTCTCATTTTCTTGTTGATCTTGGTCTTCTCCCTTATCAGTTTTGGTTTGAAAACAGTCTGAACATCGAGACGCCGGAATCTGGAAAACGGAAAGATTTCACAATTTTCCCATTTGATCTTGCGACAAGCAGCTGGCGCCACGTGTTCCGGTCTTGTTCGCTTCCCTCCCTTTCTCTGTACACCTGAAATATCTGCCCCCCTCTTCAACACGCATTCAATCAGCACTAGGATACAGACAGAGGTACGCGAAAAAAAGACATTTTCGCTATTTATATCATTCTGTCTGAACTCTCAGCAAAGTAAACATGGTGCTTAACGTCCACAGAAACCATAAGGCTTATTAGGGACGGGGAGAAGGGGGGGGGGGGGGGGGCGGGAGGGGGTATGGCGGTGGGGGAAGAGGGAGAGGGAGATTATATACATGTCATATCGCTACACTATCACCACCAGAATGATTCCTGCATTAAGATGGGCAGCGATGAGAGCCGTCTTAATGTTTCTGTAGGAAGTGATGGACAAAGTCACAAGATAGTGTTCACAAACCACAACCTTTCTGAAGAGAAAGGAGAGCCGAAGCGGTGTCGAACCGAGGTCCTTCCGCTTATCAGCCTAACGCCTCACCGCTAGGCCAAACCGGCTCACGAACTCGCTATTTATATCCGTCTGTCTGAACTCTCTGCCTCATAAAAAAATCCGACATTTATTATAGAATACAGAATCTTTATTGTCTATGTGCGTAGACATAGAAATTTGCCAACTGACTGTATAAAATTATATATATATAATACGTAAAAATATATAATACGTAAAAATACACAGTATAGTAAAACAAAGTTTCACTGAGTCATCCCTACATACCAGCAGCTCATTCGGGCCAACATTACCAAATATACACATACACTCACATTAAAGGATAATACACTAAACTCACAGGTAGCACGCTAAAACATAAGCCATTATAATAAAAGAAATAAAATACCCGGCATACAGTCAACCAAAACCGCTCTCAAGACGCATCTGTTTAAAACTTATTATTCCTTGCAAATTATCCCCTTCATTTTCTTGTGTAAATTATTTCAGCCGACTGTTGTGGTGCGTGCATGCGCGCGCGCGTGTGCGTGTGTGTGTGTGTGTGTGTATTTGTGTGCGTGCGTGCGTGCGTGCGTGCGTGCGTGTGTGTGTGTGTGTGTGGTGGTGGTGGTGTGTGTGTGTGTATGTGTGTGTGTGTGTGTGTGTGTGTGTGTGTGTGTGTGTGTGTATGTGTGTGTGTGTGTGTGGGGTGTGTGTGTGTTGTGTGTGTGTGTGTGTGTATGTAGTGTGTGTGTGTGTGTGTGTGTGTGTGTGTGTGTGTGTGTGTGTGTGTGTGTGTGTGTGTGTGTGTGTGTAATGTAGGTCTTGCTGCTTGGCTTGCTCTGGTTTGAATTGCTTGCTTGTAGTCACTGTTGTCGTTTTCCAATTGTGGTGTCTCAACTTGGGTGTTAAATTTGCTTTCTGGACATATCAGAGGTTCGCGCTTTACAAGTGGTTCATTATTGTTATTATCAGTACTCAGTCACTAGTTTCCTTTCTTGGTATTAATTCTCCAAACCTTCGCGGCATCATCAATGCATACATAGTATCCACCATCTTCGTGGGAAAAAGTCTACAATATTTTTCCACATTGATTATCTAGTCCGCGAACCCCGTACGTACAGAAATTGACCCCGATCACCAGGACCAAGATCCGTTAGACCGCTGCTCAACACAGACAGTCATTTGAGGTCTCATCACCTTTGTGCACCTAAACGTTAATGTACGCTTGACGGCGAAACCCAGATGCCGTGAGGGTAGAAGACATCGCCAGCGCACGCAAGACAACTGTTGCATATACATGCACACGTTCCAGCAGCCGGCGGATGCTGGCGAACTTCAGAGCCAGGGTAGCAGAGAAAGGCCGGGGTAAGTAGGTAAGTTGGTGTTTTACGCCCAGTCAACCAGTGCGGTTATATCAGGGCGATACGCATTTTGTGACCATATATTACTTTTTCAAAGGGTATACGTACGTGTTAAAACTGGTATATGTACAATTTTACAACCATACTCGGAAGGCCGGGGGGAGGGGAAGGACTTCCGGTGCCTGTGGCAGGGTGGGAGACGTAGCCGGGAGGATGCAGGGAGATAGAGGAGCTATCTGTCAAAACGCGGCTTTCATCCTGACAAATGTTTGGCCATGCAACACGGCAGGTGTTCACACACTATCTGCAGGTACATCCTCTCTCTCTCTCTCTCCCCCCCAACCCCACCTTCCAGTTCTGCATGAGAGCCTGTAAAATCTATACAACAGTAGTTTGCGTTCTGTATTTCAAGCACACATGCAAGCACACACACGCTCGCACGCAAGCACACACAACTCACGCACACACACGCACGCACACACAACTCATGCACACGCACACACACGCACACACGCACGTACACAACTCACACACACACACACACACACACACACACACACACACACCACACACACACACACACACACACGCATACATACATCAAACAACACACACACACACACACACACAAACAACACACACACACACACACACACACACACACACACACACACACACACACACACACACACACACACACATACACACTACTCTTATCCTACTTTGTGTTATTTTAAGCCCCGATAATAATACAGCGGCTGTCAGTAAACATTTTCCTGGGGCTGTGGGCATCTTCAGACCGTCAGATATCTCAACACGCATGCGGCAGGTGCATCCTCAGCCTCTTGGGTCGGCGGCCGACGTCGCCAGGGACTTCCGGTTCAAGGGGGTTTAAAACGACGGTGCGAGTGTCATGGCAACCACGGTAACCGGCGCCATCTATTTTGTTAAATTTAAAATAGGGGAACACGAAACCTGTAACGACAGTTACCTTTCCATTACCTGGCAGGCACGTGTTTCGTCAAGTGTTACGACTCCAAACAAACAAGCAAAAAAGAGACTCTGCAAACTGATTAATGGTCATCTAAGCGTAAGTTCGTGTGCTTCCTATTTAACCGTTTCACTGCCACCACCTTTGCGTTCTTGGTGCTGTTTCCTTCCAAGAACGGTCTCAAGAAAATGTTAAGCTCTCTAAAAATGCGGCTTCAGAGAACTTTGATTAAGGTAAGAATTCGCCAGGAGCTGGAATTGAAGCCGTACACATTGATATAAGCAGGTCCGAAACACTTTGCTATTGATTACGACATCCTAAGGACAAAGATGTACCATGACGTCCTGAGGACAGGGATCTGCCATGACGTCCTAAGGACAGGGATCTGCCATGACGTCCTAAGGACAGGGATCTGCCATGACGTCCTAAGGACAGGATCTGCCATGACGTCCTACGGACAGGGATGTACCATAACGTCCTAAGGACAGGGGTGCATCATGACACCCTAAGGACAGGGATCCACCATGACGTCCTGAGGACAAGGACATGCCATGACGTCCTAAGGACAGGGATGTACCATAACGTCCTAAGGACAGGGGTGCACCATGACACCCTAAGGACAGGGATCTACCATGAAGTCCTGACAGGGATCTGCCATGACATCCTAAGGATAGGGATCTGCCATGACGTCCTAAGGACAAGGATCTGCCATGACGTCCTAAGGACAGGGATGTACCATAACGTCCTAAGGACAGGAGTGCAAAATGACACCCTAAGGACAGGGATCTATCATGACGTTCTAAGGACAGGGATGCACCATGGCACCATGGCGTTCTACGGACAGGGATACACCATGACGTCCTAAGGACAGCGATGCACCATGGCGTTCTAAGGACAGGGATACACCACGACGTCCTAAGGACAGGGGTGCACCATGACGATCTAAGGACAGGATGTGTAATAATTTTCTAAGGACAGGGATACACCATTACGTCCTAAGGACAGGGGTGTACCATGACGTCCTAAGGACAGGGATCTACCATAACGTCCTAGGGACAGGGGTGCACCATGACGATCTAAGGACAGGGAAAGGGGTCCAGTCAATCGTAAAAGTCTCATCAGTGTTAATTATTCAATAACTGGATTTTATCGTCCTGTCAATTGCACCGAGTCACCCTAGGACGAAGTCGGCGAAACACAAGTCACGAATGCACACGCAAGGGCCAATCAAGTGTTCATGACACATTACTTATGCTGGAAGCGGATGGAGGGGGGGGGGGGGTTGAGCTGGGGGGGGGGGGGGGGGGGAGGGAGGAAGCTTACTGAACCTGGAAGGCAGAAGGTTTCAACTCCTGGCAGCAGGCCAGGCACGCAAAGCTATATTCTGACCAACTCCTTTGACAGCCCCGGGTTCTCAGCAGCGGGGACGTTCAGTACCCCAACGCCGGTCTGAACGTGCCACAAATGATCAGAGATATCCCGTGCACTGTCTAAGTTTGCCCGACACACAGAACAGACAGACCATCACCACAGAACAAAAAGTGCTGTGTGTGCAAGAACGGCGAGGGTGGCGCGGGGGGTGGGGGGTTGGGGGTGGCGGGGTGGGCGGGGAGAAGACAGAGCATATCTGATCTGAGTTTTTGCCCTCCTCACGATTGAGGCTTTGAGACAGCACAGACAACTGTGAGCTAGAGAAGAACTGCCAGAAGGCCATTCCGTGATTTATCCGACAGGCTATACAGGAATTGGGTAATCCCACCAGAAAACCCGATTTGCAGAAATGTGACGTTTTTCCCACCGGACACCCGTGGTCAATACTTGCAAAAACGAGACACGTCTCTGAGCAGGCTCAAGCCCTGCCTCCTTCCCTTCTCCATACCGCCTAAAAATCACAATAATAACCCATTTCCATTAACGGCAGCGGCCCACCCCCCTTACCATTGGAATAACTCTACCCCCCCCCCCCCCTTCCATTACAACAGATCTACCCCCCTCTCCTCCACTTACCATTCAACAGCTCTACTCCCCCCAACCCCCCCCCCCCCCCCCACCCCGTCCTCCTTACCATTCGAACAACTCTATCTCAATCTCATTACTTCACCTTCATCCACATCCCGTTATTGCGAGATAATTTCTTTCCAGTCCATATTTCTGCCCCAGGATCTTCCGCACCAAGTTCTCCAGTTTAATTCGAGTTTATTCTATCAGAAACTCCCCATCAGCAGCAACGGAGGGCCGAGAAAGCCGAGAGGGCTGCATGACGGTAGGCAGACCTGTGTACCAACAAGGCCATTAGCATGACCAGCACGTGCAGCTCGCTCTCCAAAATCCGCCGTCTCCTCAGCCTGTGCCAAGCAGCCCCTCGCATCTCGCGCGATGCACATGGCCACGCATTCAAACGACTCATTGTCTCGAGCGATTCGTGCCTCCACTGTGGTCCAGGGCGTTGCTCAAATGCGCAATCCCGTTTCTAAACGGGTGCTTAATGGGGAAACCATATTCAGGGCAAACGACGGGAGGATTTGTTCGAATCGAAACCCCCGGGAAAATATTAGCAACTAGAAACCAGATTTTCAGCGCAAAAAAAGAAAGACAAGAAAAGAAAAAACAAAACCCCACAAAATCAAGCTGAACTTGGTACTGACTGTTCAACGTATCTTCTAAAAAGCGGTCTCAAATTTGCGAAGTCGTCTTACAATTCAAATGAACTAGTGTAGACGCCAGACTTTAAGACTGATCGCCTGTCCCAGAGGAATATGATAATGGACAAGAACTTGTGGATACGGCTGCAAGTGCACGACACTCATCAATTGTACGCGGTTTTGCACAGCCATGACACATCTTACACACTAAATCCGTACTTAGTCAGCGTATAGGTAGGTACCTGAAGGATTACGTCAGAGCCAACAACCATGTCCTGCTCTGCGCTCGCTCTAACTGGTTTAGCCTCTGTGTACATCGGTTCAGGACTTGTGCCTCCTGTACCTGCAGAAAATATCGGGTACACAGACTCCACGATCACATTTCCCGGTGGGTAGCAGAGGGGGGGGGATTCGGGTGTTTGTTGTTGTATCACAGGGTACGATTACTTCCCTCCGTTGGTAGAGCAGCTCCCAGCCGCGTCCTAAAACATGTTCAGCGCTCCCAGGTTATGAAAACTAACATCCCCCGAACACTTCATATTATCCGGCATTCTGCTACGGGCATTGTGCAACTGCAGTTCCTCTCTCATCCCACAGAACAGTTTCTGTCTCACACCAGACAGCGAGAGACAGAAAAAAGAGAGAGGAGGTGGGGGTTGGGGTGGGGGGCGAGTCAGTGTGCGTGTGCGAGTGTATGTGTCTGTGTGCGTCAGAGAGAGAGAGAGAGAGAGAGAGAGAGAGAGAGAGAGAGAGAGAGAGAGAGAGAGAGACACACACACACAGAGAGAGACAGAGAGAGAGACACACACACACAATGAGAGAGAGAGAGAGAGAGAGAGAGAGAGAGAGAGAGAGAGAGAGAGAGAGAGAGAGAGAGAGAGGTGTGTAATTTCCCTCGAGTGCAAGACTCTGACACCCTACATGACTCCCAACCGTCGCCTCCTGTCCTCGCCTCGCGCCAGTCCAAAGCAGGTCACTGATTGCCTCACCGCAGGGAGGGACGGGGTGGCTCACAGTACAAAAAACCCTTTAATTTCTCTTCCGCACGGAAACGCAAAAAAGATCTGATATCGCAGGACATACTGACAAAGGATCAATCACAATTCAAGGATGAAACAAGACTTGCCGTCTTCGAATGAATTGGTTTTGCAATGAGGGACTGCATGAGACAAGAGACGCAACCTCTACACCCATCCCTCCCTCCTCCTCCCCATACCCCAACTCTCTCTTACGTTCTCTGCCCCCTCCTCCATATACAACCAGAGGGTCCATGGACTCATCAATCCCCAAAGGTTACATCCTTCATACCTTGCTAAAACAGGTTTTTTGATGGAGCTTCGCCAAGAAATTGGGGTCATCGTGGTGGGGACACACACAGGGCTGCAGGAGGCGACGTAAATCAGATCTAAGATAACTAGTTTTTGCCGCCTGCCTTCCACGACCCTCGGGCCGCCCAAGGAGCTCATCAACAAAAGTCTGACTCGCCAAAGAGGCGAAGCGGCGGATTGTAACTGCAAGATCGAACGTCTGAGATCACCGGCGCAGTTATTGACACGCAGCAAGCAGATTCTCACCATAAACAAAACAAAGCAAAAAACAAAAACAAACAAAACAACAACAACAAAAAACTCCCCTAAAAAACAACAAAACAACAACAGCAACACAGACAGACAGACAGACAGACACACACACACACACACACACACACACACACACACACACACACACACACACAACACACACACACACACACACAAAAGAAAGAGGGAATACGCCAGGCACTTAGTTGTTGGCCGCATAGGGTCACCCCAGGATGAACGCCAGACGTACTAAACACGTCCAACCAGCTATGGCTGGTCTTAGTTGATGGTTCGCTACGGTCCCACGCGTAAACCAGATGAGATACATCAAGGTTGGACCTCTTGTGCAGATGACTACATGGCGGACGAGACTTCATACAGGCAATTTCTCGCGTAGACGTATATTTCTGATACATGTCATTGAAATCGCAGCGAAACAGCTGATTAATGTTTTAAGATACACTTAACCGCTGTCATATATTATGATGATGAAACAAAACCCTTCAAATCACAACAAAATTGGTATTATGCTTGAAAGAAGGTTGGGAGGAAAAAATGAAGCTGAGTGAACTTGACTTCCCAGTCTGCAGCAAAAACAGGGGTAAAAATAACAACATTTAGTGTTTACCACTGGCGATGGGTGGTGGTGACCCACCACGTTTGTGTGCTGCGATATGCCACGAAACGGTGCAGACACACACACACACACACACACACACACACACAGAATTACTAAAAAAAAAGAGAAAAAAAAAAAAGAAGAAGAAGAGAAAACCTGTAAGAAGGAAACGTGGTCCCCCTCAAGGAGCAAAAGAACTGGTAAAGGTAGCGTAAACTCCGGAGCGAGACCCTCGTTAACGCCATCAAACTCCAGGGCCACACCGATAGCCCGCTGCACTCTAGGAGAAAGTCATCTCTTCAGGCAATATCATAAACTCTTGGGAGCTGTCATAAGGAGGTCTGGCTGTCACCGGCTTTCAATTAGCGGCGGCGAAATTGCATCTGGCGGCGTCAGCATCTCATAATCTGACCACGTCGCCGCTATATTGATGCAGGCAGCCGGGAAAGAATCAGGCAACCATGCTGCTATTGATACGAGTCGGGGGCTGGCTGGAACGGGGTCAGATTAGACCATCCGCGTGCTTTGTCGCCCTGTTTTAATGAATCACATTGGCCCCTTGGACCGCGGAGATGCCGTTCTCATCGCGCGGCGTAGACTCTTCAGTCCTACCGACGACTACTATGACCTTCTGACGAGTTCTGCTGTGCGACGCTTTCAATATCATCCGGCTGGCTTCTGCTGGAACGTCGGTTTATGTTGGGTTATTTTTTATTTTTATGAATCCCATTGGCTGTCGTAGGATCCGGAGGATTGTCCTATCACTGGACGCAGACGGGTCTTGTCTGTGGACGATTCTGTGAGCTGCTGTCGGACTGTGTGCGGTTCGTGTCTGTGCACCATTGATATGTCGTGTTATACTTTGCAAAGATGATGCCCCTGTGACAGTGGCATGTATGAAAGGGGCGGGGTGGTGGGTGGGAAGGGCGGAGGGGCGGGGTGAGATGGGGTGAGGTGGGGTGTGGGTGTGGGGGGGTTCGAGGGGGACTGTCAGAACACGGTAGTTTCCAGCTCGGCAGCACCAGCAACACGACTGATCAACCCTGCACCCCTCCTTAACCATATCAACTCCCCCCCCCCCCCCCTCCCCCCACCCCCGTCTTCTGCCTGTGAACAGCCTCCCCTGGGACCGTGGGCTTTTGCTCATGCTTCAACCGTGAAATTAGCCCAGGCGTCGAGAAGGAACCAGTACAGTGCAAGCAGAGATGCCAACACAAGACAATGCTGCTCAGTGACAGTGAGAAGCAGAGATGCTAACATAGACACTGCTGAAGGAAAAGAAGCAAAGATGCCAGCATAAGTAACAGCACAAACGCCAAGGGAGCTCGCAACCCGGACTTGTTCTTCAGTTTTCAAAGCCTTTCTAATCCACGCTTAAAAAAACACGCCAAAACGCAAAGAGGTTTTATTCACCAAGATTTTTTTTAAACTGACAGAAAAGGGGGAAAAGATGATGATGGTGATAGATTGGCGATGATAATACTGATGAATTGGGGAACAAGGAGCACACGCAGTGAACAAAATCGAATCAGTCACTGCAAATTAATTGATTCGGCAATCACAGCTCCTTTCTATTTCCCAACCCTTCACCCCACCCCCAACCCCCCACCGCCCCACTCATCGTCCAGGCACCCGCACATCCACGACTGGAAATAAAATCTTTTTATCACTCCGAAACAAAGTTTACCTCTGAAAGGACTCTCCCGAGCCAGGGCAGGTTTAATCAGAAATCCGTCTTCCGGCCAGCCCGGCAAATCAAATCACTGTCGTTTAGCCGGAGCGTCTAATCTTTTGATGGCGAGGGAAGTCATTGAAGATCTCATCCAGGCTGGAAAATTCGCTGCCCGCGTGACTGTGGAAGAAAGGCGGGAGGGCGCCCGAGCCTTCCACGCCGCCCTCAAAGCCGGGCTGATCCGAGACGCCCCGTGCGATATCCGCAAGGACCTCCACGTCCTGAGAAACGATGAGCACCGCCCCGGCCGCGGGAGACGGGTCAACCACCGCCTGGCTGCGGACTCGGCACCCGAAGAATTCAATTCTAGCCCTCTTCCTAGTCAATCCCCAATATTGATGGCGTATATAAGCGGTGAAATGATGCCATCAGGGTCCTCGCCAGCCCCCTCGCCCCCTTCCCTCCCAGCTCTCTTTCCCCTAGCTTCCAGAAAGGACAATGGGAGGGAGCAACAAATTCCATTTTCCACGAGAGTCCTATTTCATCAGGCTGTGATCGTACATTCTGTGGGGGGAAATTTTCACGCAATTTGTTGGTGTAAATCTACTAGGGGCCATAATCAGGGGCGGCGGTGCAATCCCCGGCCTCTTCTCAACCCTTCATCTGCCTGTCGCGCTCCGCACGGCCTCGGCTCTGATGTATCGGGGCTTTGCCTGCCTGTGCAATCCGTGGGGGATGCATGCCGGCGGGGTGCGTGTGTGTGTGTGTGTGTGTGTGTGTGTGTGTGTGTGTGTGTGTGTGCGTGTTTTGGTGTGTGTGTGCGTTTTGGTGTGTGTGTGTGTGTGTGTGTGTGTGTGTGTGTGTGTGTGTGTGTGAGCGTGTGTGTGTGTGAGTGTGTTTTGTTGTGTGTGTGTGTGTGTGTGTGTGTGTGTGGTGTGTGTGTGTGTGTGTGTGTGTGTGTGTGTGTGAGCGTGTTTGGTGTGTGGTGAGTAAGTGTGTGTAGAGAGAGAGAGAGAGAGAGAGAGAGAGAGAGAGAGAGAGAGAGAGAGAGAGAGAGAGAGTCTGAGAGAGTCTGTGCGTGTGATCTGAATTGGCAGATTAATACTGCTTTCTTGTTTTTCTTTCGTTTTTTTCTTTTCTTTTCTTTTTGCATGGAGAAAAACAACCAAAACACCCTTCCCCCCAAAACAAAAACAAAACAACAACAACAACAACCAAACACACTCGTCATGACAGTCTCATAAGCATGCGCGGGGAAGAAGAGAGAGGGAGGAGAAAAACAATCCTAATCCATCAACACGATCAAATCCACACCGAGACGGGCCTGGCTACTCATCATGCATATGCTTTGTGGATTAATCTGTCTTCCACTTCCGAGAAGAGCCCTCAAGCCCGCGGAATTACTGCTCTGCTCGACTGCGCCTCGCTCGCCACACGACCCCGGATCACAATCATGTAAATTCAATGCACCCCTAGGACACTAAGCATGCAGGCATTGACGTAGCGCTGGGACAGCTCGCTCTCTGCTCGGCATCGTGCACGACATTTAACTTCCCGCCTTTCCTTTCAGGCCGTGGTGCAATCTCTTAGCATTCCTTCTGTGATAAAGTCGATGCGATGGATTTTGATTAACGTGTGACGGCCGTTTGACATCTCTGCTGACGTAAATGTAAAAGATCACACGGAAAGCTCAATAATCTGAACTCAAACACACACACACACACACACACACACACACACACACACACACACACACACACACCGCGCGCGCGCACACACATACACGCACACACCCACACACGCGCGCGCAAGCACGCACGCAATGTAACAAAATAAAAACAAAGGAAAGCAAAACGTTAAGGTAATCAAAGTAAATGAAATGAAATTGAAACATGCAACACATAACTACAAAATTCAATGAAAATCAGTAGATTAAAAATATATATATAAAAACAGTGTGAAAATAAAACCCATCATCATGTGTATGTGTGTGTGTGTGGGGGGGGGGGGGGGTGTGTGTGTGTGTGTGTGTAAGAGAGAGAGTGGGCGGGTGGGGTGCGAATGTGTGTTTTTTGTGTGTGTGTGAGAGAGAGAGAGAGAGAGAGAGAGAGAGAGAGAGAGAGAGAGAGAGAGAGAGAGACAGAGACAGAGACAGAGACAGAGACAGAGACAGAGAGACAGACAGATCATGAGACTACCGAGGCGAAAAACCTTCAAATTCCATTAAAACATCCGACTCTTCTGGAAGCAACCCCGGCGACTATGCAACACAACAAACACCCCCGCAAGAAAACCCATTGTCTAGTGAAGTCGTGGGCAGATGACTTCCTTTGCGCAGGGAAGTTTCACCTGACATTTCTCATTCTGCCCACAGCTTCAAGTTCTGGAATCGGAATCGACGTTTCTGTGCAGCTGACGGACTGTAATGTACAGAGTATGAACAACAAGGAGAGAAAAACTGACTGAGGAACACTTCTAGAATTCGAGATGAAGCTGCCTCACTGCCAGACTCCTCTGCCGGGTCGACCCCTCGAGCGTTTCAATTTCGCATGGAAATGGAGAGGGAGAGCAGTTCGGAAATAAAGGAAACCAGGCAGTGCGCCCTCGGCTACCATGTATATTCCTCCCGTTTACTATTCTCTTTTAGTCCGCCCATCTCTCTCTCTCTCTCTCTCTCTCTCTCTCTCTCTCTCTCTCTCTCTCTCTCTCTCTCTCTCATATTTTTCTTTACACCCGAGAGACCTCTCTGAACAGACCTGCCCCTCACCCCAAGTTCTTCGTCACGAAAATTCTACATAATTATATACATTTTTGTAAAAATGGGTATGACCCTCGTTCACGGAGGAAAAGGGGTGCACATGCACTGCTCTTCGCGGTTGGAAGAGTCCATTTTGGACGCAGGGGCAGACAGACAGACGTGGGCGGTAATTAATAGACAGGTGAACATGATGCTGTTGCCGACGTAAGTAAACAGAAACCATAAGGCTTATTTGGGACGGGGAGAAGGGGGGGGGGGGGGGGGGGGGGTATGGAGCTGAGGGGAGAGGAGATTATATACCTATCGGTACACTGTCACCACCAGAATGATTCTACATTAAGATGGGCAGCGATGAGAGCCATTTTAATGTTTCAATAGGAAGTGATGGACAAAGCCACAGGACAGTGTCCACAAACCACAACCTTTTTGAAGGGAAAGGAGAGCCGAAGCGGTATCGAACCGAAGTCCTTCCGCTTACCAACCTAACGCCTTACCGCTAGGCCAAACCGGCTCACCGACGTGATAAGATGTCGTAAGACGTGCACGTATCAGATCCCTCGTTGTCCACACGCTGCCTAGAGTGTTTCTCAGCTTGATCTAGAAGATTTTTGAATGTGTGATTTAGAATAGCAATAATACGAATTATATACATTTATAATGCGTCTCATCGCCACCGTGAGCGCTCGCATAATATGTATCAAACCTAAAGACAATATATTCTAAACTCATGTAAAGAAAAGCACAGTCCCACTGTCGCCCTGATATAACCGCACTGGTTGACTGGGCGTAAAGCACCACGTTACTTACTTACTTACTTACAGTCCCACTGATACAGTTTACATGAAGCATTAATTGAAGCAGACGAAAAACGGCTTATTCGTCCTGAGCAGATGACGGGACGTTAAATCCAACTAACTAACTAACTTTAATTTCTAGAATTTGTTGTGCTGCTGTAGCATCATCACCTACTTGGTTATCCCTGCTGTCATCGTTTTGCTCTTTTTAAGGCATTGCTGTCTTCATCTTTATTACGCTTATAACCAGTTACCTCTCTATTACATGATCTATCTCTACCGGGTCATCGTTACCCATATAATATATACACGGTTTTGTTTATTGTTATAACACATGACAACAGTAAATTATATATATATATATATCCTTATCTTTATTATATGATCTCTCTCTACACGATCATCGTTACCCAAATGATATATACACGGTATTTGTTTACTGTTATAACATATGTAACAGGAAATTATATATATATTCTGAAACAGCTAACGCCCCTCTTTTTTTATATATCCCTATCTTTATTACATGATCTACCTCTACCGGATCATCGTTACCCATATTATATATACACCGTATTTGTTTACTGTTATAATATATATATATATATATATATATATATATATATATATATATATATATATTTGTCAGTGACGATGAGATGAAAAAGGGGAGAGGGGAGTGTCCATTTTTCGCTCCTACTGGGGGCTTCAAATCAAATCAAATCAATCTTTATTATTCATCAATATACAAAGCATATAAATGAAAATTTTCCTCTGACACATGGGCTCAAGACTCAAGAAGGTACATTTAAAATAACAATAAAATGAAATAAAGCGTAAAAGAAATATATGTGTATATATCTCACTCTCACATTCTCTCCCCTTCTCGCCCGCCCCGGCTTCTTCCACAGACATACACCCGCAAACACATGCGTAATGTTCAGAACACCACACACACACACACACACACACACACACACACACACACACACACACACACACACACATATCGGCGACAGGGCGGAGAAATGAGCAATATACATTATTACAGCAAACGAATACTGTCTCCCCTAGATTCAAGATTACTTTATTTATTATCTCATCAGAGAAATTAATTTTGTTTAATTTTGAATAACCGGAGCTTGCGAATAACGATGAAGATGAAAGAGGAACAGGGGAACATCCAAATTTTCGCCCCAGCTGGGGACTTCAGAAACTGGGAGGAGAAATAAGAAAGAATTTGTTTTGGGGTCGGGATGAATGAGATTGGCCATGTGAATGACTCAGTGAATCACGTTCATTCTTTATATTATTATTATTATTATTATTATTAATGGCTCTATTGTTGTTGGTGTCGTTGTGGGCATCATCGTTGTTGTCACTACTGTAAGTCATCACATAAATGTTGCTGTTGCTAGTACCATTCAGTTTTACGTTTGACATTTTACCCTGTTGGAAATTGTAAATGGCTGTGTCCTGTGTCACTTGTAAAGGGCTGTGAGAGTGGGTACTTTTTACTTTGGGGAATGACGCAATAGTTTTTTGTTTGTTTATATTTCTGCTTCACTACTATTATTATTGTCAGCATACATTCAATCTGCCTTCCAGTCTGCGAAATATCCCCACTCTGTACAGGTTCAAAACCCAGCTCAAGACCTTCCTCTTTCGACACGCTTTTCACAAACCTAGTACACCATTCCTGTTACAACAGATCATGTGTATGTCAACGTGTACATACGTGCGTGAATGGTGTGTGCTAATGCACTGAAGTTTTGTTTTGCAAAAAGATTTGCTCTCTAAAAGCGCTGTTCATTATCAATAATAATAATAATAATAATAATATAATGAGGTAAACAGAACAACAAGAAGGGAAAGAAGAAGAAAAGAAAAAGAAAAAAAGCAGAAATCGCGGTCACCCAACTTCAAACTCGACAGAAGGTATTAAACTGACGTCTCTCACCCTCTCTGAAATAAAACAACAACGACAACAATAAATCCACGCGCACACACAAGTAAATCATTAAAAACAACAAAAAACAACAACAACAACAACAAAATCAATCACTCAATGAATTTGGAATAATTCATACAAACGTATATTTACCTGAGGTGTAGAATATCGGCTCTTTATACTCCTCGGCCGGGTGTAAATCTGAAATCAGCGGAAGCCGACCCAGCAGTACTCAGTGAAAGGGCTGTTGTGTCGCAGATATCTATCCAATGGGGTCTCAGAGAGCCTGTACTCAGTAAAAGGGCTGTTGTGTCGCAGACTAGCTATCCAATGGGGTCTCAGAGGGCTTGTAGACACTTCTTTGAAATGTGGGGCCACTGAGGTTTTCAAGACACTAGCTGGTTGTGCAGCGTCACAGTGACTGTCTAAACATCAACGTGTGGGGTCACGGAGATTGTCTGGATATCGATGTGTGGGGTCACAGAGATTGCCTGGATATCACACAGATTGTCTGGATATCACACAGATTGTCTGGATATCGATGTGTGGGGTCACAGAGATTGCCTGGATATTACACAGATTGTCTGGATATCGATGAGTGGGGTCACAGAGATTGTCTAGATATCGATGTGTAGGGTCACAGAGATCGTCTGGATATCACACAGATTGTCTGGATATCGATGTGTGGGGTCACAGAGATTGCCTGGATATCACACAGATTGTCTGGATATCACACAGATTGTCTGGATATCGATGTGTGGGGTCACAGAAATTGTCTGGATATCGATGTGTAGGGTCACAGAGATTGTCTGGATATCACAGAAATTGTCTGGATATCGATGTGTGGGGTCACAGAGATTGTCTGGATATTAATGTGTGGGGTCACGGAGATTGGATATCAATGTGTGGGGTCACGGAGACTGTCTCGGTATCAGAGAGATTGACTGGATATCCGATGTGTGAGGTCTCGAGATTGAATATCAACGCGTAAGGTCACGGAGATGGCCTGGATATCAATGTGTGGGGTCACAGAAATTGTCCAGACACTTCCCGGATGACAGAAGTCCCAGAGACTGTGCAGACACTTCTTCAATGAGCGGGGTCACTTCGTGGATGTGTGCTGTTACAGTGATCGCAGACACTTCCGTTCGTGGACGTGTGATCACAGAGACTGTTCAGACACTTCATGGATGTGCAGAGTGGCACTGGTTATCTGGTTACTTCGTGGATGCGAAGGGTCACGGAGATTATCTGAACACTTCTTGGATGTGAGTTGTTGCGGAGACTGTGTATGTGCACACCACTTCTTTGACGTGTGAGATTACAGACTGTCTACACACTTCTCAGATGTGTGGTTGCGCAGACTGTCTAGACGCTTCATAGGTGTGCACGGACACCACAGACTTTCCAGACACTTCATCAACGTGTAAAGTCGCAGAGATTGTGCAGACACTAGACAGTACTTGGATGCGTAGGGTCATACACACTATCCGGATAATTCGTGCGTATGTAGTCACAGAGACTGTCTAGACACTTCGTGGATGTGCAAAGTCGTAAAGATTGTCTACACATTCCAGGGATCAGTCGAGTCTCAGAGTCTGTCCTGAAGATACCGCGTGGATATGAGGAATCATGCAGACAGTCCTGACACTTCGTGAGATGTGCTGTCACAAGCGATCATCCATCTTGTTCGCCGACCTGAAATCAATCAAAAGAGTTTAATAAAACAGAGAGAGAGAGAGAGAGAGAGAGAGAGAGAGAGAGAGAGAGAGAGAGAGAGAGAGAGAGAGAGAGAGAGAGAGACACACACACACACACACACACACACACACACACACACACACACACACACACACAGCGAACTCAGAGCTTTATTACACAATGATTCAGATATTAGGCAGTTGCCTATTTTTACAATCTGTCCCTGCAAGAGAGAGAGAGAGAGAGAGAGAGAGAGAGAGAGAGAGAGAGAGAGAGAGAGAGAGAGAGAGAGAGAGAGAGAGAGAGAGACAGACAGACAGACAGACAGACAGACAGACAGACAGACAGACAGACAGACAGACAGAAACACAGAATGAATGGGATGCCAACCTTGCAAGAAGTAAGAGAAGCGCCCTTCAAATTATGTCACAGGACGAGTCTAAAGAACGACTGCTTCAAGCGTCCACAGAGAGCAAAAATTAGTATTAGGGAAGGGAAGCCCAGGACGGCCACCTCGACTTTCACACAGCTGCTGAGCTCTAAATGACCGGGGCAGGGCAGTGGTGTTTATGAAGACTGCCGCAGTAGACAAGATAAACACGTCAACGTCAAACTGCACCATTCCGGAACACGGACGATCAAGCTGTAAGTGCCGGCGTATCAGAGCAGCGTACAGTAGAACGTGTCGACAGAAGAGGCACGTCTGGCCCTCGAGAACCTTCCACCTGTTGTTGCGAACCTTCTGACCCTCCTCGGCTGACAGTCGATCACTCAATATCTGCTGCTGATCGCTCCTTCCTCCCTCGGAGCGTGACTGCTCTGCCTGCCTATCGCTGTTATCACTCCGCGTCGAGATGATCACGGCCCGCTAATCACTGCGCCGACGTCTGGTACGAATCCGCCAGTCCTACATGATTCCATGACGGTAAAAAACACGTTCAGACGTTCTGTTCAGGCACGGATTTATTAAGAGATACACGATTTGGAGGCAGGGGGTGGGGATGGAGCTGGGGATTCCTGTTTTTTGTTTTGTTTTTTGTTTTAAATTACAGACTTAAAGAATGCTCCTCCAAAGTGTCTGGATTCAAGATTCATGATTACTTTATTATATCATTTTTAAAAAAAGATAAAAAGAAAAAACAGTTGACACAACAGTCACCTGAAAAATTAGTATAGTGTATTTCGTGTGTTGGTTTGCGGAACTTGCTAAAGTCTGTTTGTTTGGCTAGCAGCTTCACTCAGTTTCTCAGCTGCGCCTGTCTGTGCCTTTCAAGTTGTATAAAGTTGGCAGCACCGCAAGCTTCTGTCGTGTTAAGCTTGCAGTAAGCTGCAAGCCTGAATTTGGCCATTTCCCGCTAGGAAGGACACTGAAGTGTATCGCACACTAAAATGTACTGTATTGTATTGTAAACGCCGGTAAAATCACAGACATTGAAACGTATTGCACACTAAAATCTACTGCATTGTACTGTAAACGCCGGTAAAATCACGAATACTGAAGCGTCTTGCACACTGAAATGTACTGCACTGTACGGTCAACGCCGGTAAAATCACGGATACTGAAGTGTACTGCACACTAAAATGTACTGCACTGTACGGTCAACGCCGGTAAAATCACGGATACTGAAGTGTACTGCACACTAAAATGTACTGCACTGTACGGTCAACGCCGGTAAAATCACGGATACTGAAGTGTACTGCACACTAAAATGTACTGCACTGTACTGTAAACGCCGGTAAAATCACTGTTCACTTCAATATCTATCTATCTATCTATATATATATATGCCATTGAACAAGTACCACCGGACAAACCCGCTGCGACAGAGATTTGCACGCAGCCTGAATGGGCACCCAAAGCCGACCCGCAAGCCCGCCACCCAATTCCCAGCCGAATTTCCTGCCACTACCGCTCTGCGTGAGCAAGCGGTTCTTCAGTCCCCGCAGCTCGGATGAGGCATGGGAAATGGAGACAGACAAATTCCAATTTGAAGGTCTTGGAGAATTCCCCAAGCTGTTATCGCGACTAACCGGGGAAGGCGCGGAGGGAGCTGGTGGCACATCTCTACTTCCGATCCACCGGGCCCCTCAATCACCTGCCGGCCCTCTCCGGCCTTCACCCTGGCCAGGAAGAGCGGGGGAAGAAAAACACACACACACACTCTCCCCCCACCCCGCCACCCTCCCCCCCACCCTGCCACCCTCCCCCTGGCCCCCCAACCACCCAACCCTTTCCGCAGCTTTTTAATTCCCCATGAATTTTAAGCTGAAGGCGCGGGGATTCAATCAACACCCTCGTACGAGGAAGGGCTGGACGTGTTGCACCTGACTGACGTTGATATGTCCCGTTTATTAAGAGAGAGGGGCTGGGTGGTAGGGCGGGACCAGAGAGAGAGAGAGAGAGAGAGAGAGAGAGAGAGAGAGAGAGCGTGGTGAAGGTTCTCCATCATTCTCGTCAAGTTCTCTGAAGACGACAGCGTGGAGGGAGTGAGTGAGTTAGGGGACAGAAATCGGCCCTGCGTGTCCGCTTCGCTCTTCTTTCTCTGCTGGACATCAGCGCTTCAAACACGCTGCCGTCTTTCTTCTGGTATTAGCTGACAGGCACTGCCATCGGCGTGGTGTCCTTTCTGAGAAGGGTACTGCCATCGGCACGGCGTCCTTTCTGAGAAGGGTATTGCCATCGGCGTGGTGTCCTTTCTGAGAAGGGTATTGCTATCGGCGTGATGTCCTTTCTGAGAAGGGTACTGACATCGGCATGGTGTCCTTTCTGAGAGGGGTATTGCTATCGGCATGGTGTCCTTTCTGAGAAGGGTACTGCTATCGGCATGGTGTCCTTTCTGAGAAGGGTACTGCCATCGGCATGGTGTCCTTTCTGAGAAGGGTACTGCATCGGCATGGTGTCCTTTCTGAGAAGGGTACTGCCATCGGCATGGTGTCCTTTCTGAGAAGGGTACTGACATCGGCATGGTGTCCTTTCTGAGAAGGGTATTGCTATCGGCACGGTTTCCTTTTTGAGAAGGGTATTGCTATCGGCATGGTGTCCTTTTTGAGAAGAGTATTGTCATCGGCATGGTGTCCTTTCTTAGAAGGGTATTGCAATCGGCACAGTCCATGTTGAGAAAGGTATTGCCACTGGCATGGTGTCTATTCTGAGAAGGGTATTACCATCGGTATGGTGTCCACTCTGAGGAGGGTGTTGCCACTGGCATAGTGCCCACTCTGAGAAGGGTATTGCCACTGGCATAGTGTCTATTCTGAGAAGGGTATTGTCATAATCATGGTGTCCCTTCTGAGAAGGGTATTGTCATCGGCATGCTGTCCATGTTGAGAAGGGCAATACCGATGGCATGGTTTCAATTCTGAGAAGGGTGTTAACATTGGTATAGTACCCATTATATCACTGACCATAAACGCAGTGAAGGTTGAACAGGCACCTACCATTTCTCTGCTACTTTAGAAGGGACGGAAGATCGGATTTGTTTCTGTTAACTACACATCGACGTTGTTCTGGTGTTGACCGGAAACCACTGATCCAGTATACTGTACGAGAACTACTGATCCAGTATGCTGTATGTCCAGTTGTTGTTTAAGAATGTATTACATGTTTTCAGTTTTATTACTAGCTGCCATACAGTGGAGTAGTTAATACAGATACGAGCGTGGCAACCTCAGATAAAAGTCTATAGCCAGCAAAGGCTTCCTATGTCAAAGCCTGGAGTAGGTCAGAATACAGCTTTTTATGCTTCACATACTGCCAGGAATTTTGCCTTCTAATTTCTACCTTCCCGTCTCATTCCATTTCATTTTTCAAGACTCTCTTCAAAGTAAGCGAGGTGTAGCGTGGACAGTAAATCTGATTTTTATTTGTGACTTGACAAAACACAACATATTACAACTTCATCGTCAAATTACAAATAATAAGAATGTGTCACGACGACAAATACATCCACTCACACATGTCATAAAGCGAAAGATTTCAGACGCAATAGTGGAAGACCCCACAATGCAAATCGGAACAACATTCCACGCACATGGCGATAAAAACACTATATTACTGCTTTAAAGTAAGCGTTGATCTGTACAATGTTCGGATATCAGAATCCTTTTCAGACCGGATGAGTGGTGTTTTCGCCCTCATACGCCTTCGCGGTTGACCTATCTAATAATGTAGCTAATTACTACCAGAGACGGAGGTCTACTATCAGTTATCGCAAATACCACGTAGCTGATTGCTACCAGAGAAAGATATCAACTGTCTGTTACTGCTGACTCAGAACGGAGCGTCTGGCATCTGTCCAATTACTGGCACACACACACACACACACACACACACACACACACACACACACACACACACACACACACACACAAACATTCACACGCACGCGCACACACACAAACATTTACACGCACGCGCACACACACGCACACACACAAACATTCACACGCACGCGCACACACATACCCAAACACCCAAACACCCACACACGAACATTCACACACACACACACACACACACACACACACACACACACACACACAACACACACACCACACACACACACACACACACACACACACACACACACACACACACACACACACACACACACACACACACACACACACACACACACACACACACACACACACACACACACACACACACACACACACACACATTCACACACACACACACTCACACACTCACTCACTCAATCAATCACACACACACGCACGCACGCACGTACGCACGCACGTACGCACGCACGCGAATGGTGCAGAATATTATTATTACTTTCAAACAAATTATTTTTCTCTGACTGTTGGAGAAACTGTTCTGTGCTTTGTTGAGAAGTACATATATATATATATATATATATATATATATATATATATATATATATATATATATATATATATATAGCGAATGATAGCATATTATATATAGCGAAATGTGTGTCTATACATGTACATGTTACCACGGACAGCTGATACTTGTCTAAGTGTGCCTATAAATAATAATAATAATAATAATGTACATTTATCATGCGCTCATTAACACCCTGAGCGCTCACATGATACATATTAACCTAAATATGATATTCTATACACATGTAGAGCATAGTCCTACCAAAACAATTTACAGAAAATATTATACAGAAAAACAACCAAACACACGCACTACCCCCCCGCCCCCTCTCAACACACACACACACACACACACACACACACACACACACACACACACACACACACACACACACACACACACACACACACACACATGCCCCTGTTACTACAGACAGCAGGTATCTATGTATATACTGTGCCTGACATTAATGGCAAACTAGCACACGTAAGCTAGCACAAGCGCGCATAATAAAAATAGGCCTATTGTGACCGTTCCTATATTTATTAAAGTATATGTGTGTGTGTGTGTGTGTGTGTGTTTGGGGGGGGGGGGGGGGGGGGGGGGCAGGGAAAGAAGGCAGTACAAAAGAAACCAATTACAGTGTGAACTAATTTCCTTTTTTATGATTAATAAAGGATTATTGTATTGTACTGCATTCACGTTTCTCGTCATGTTGGCTGGCAACGCTGCACAGCACGTGCATATCGAAGGCATTGACACACAAGTAACGGAAATGGTATGCTGCCTTCGTCAGGGCAGGAGCACTTACGTGGATAACGTGCAGCTTGTGTGCTAAGACATACAGAAAATCTGAATAACTGTTTTAGCTAGGCTACTTACATGTAAATGGGACTGTTCAGCTTTGGATCATCTCGGTAACGGTGGGTACATCCTGTACAGCGCTTGAAAGATCTAATGTATACACAGTTAAACTAGCTTGACTGGAACGAACGATGTCTGAAGAGGGGGGGGGGGGGAGAGAGGGGGGGGAGAGAGGGGAGAGAGAGAGAGAGAGACAGAGACAGAGACAGAGACAGAGACAGAGAGTGACAGAGAGAGACGGGGGAGGGGGGGTCACGAAAATATTTACATTTTAAAAGATCACATCCATTTAAAATTACTCAACATACAAAGTCACCACAAACCTCGCAATCGACGCACACCGTGTTCCCGAAAAAGAAAAAGAAAACCAAAAAAAAAAACCCCACCTCATGACAGCAAGAAAGGCTATGTCGGCGCCTGCGAACAGATGTATGAAATCCGGATTTTCGGAAAGACACTATCTCCAGATTGACAACCAGAGCTGGAGACATCTCACGCACGTGCACATCATAAACAGGTAGACGTCGACTCCGATAGATAGACAGACAGATAGTGAGACTTTAACGCCCAGTCAACCATGGCATTTGTATCAGACACAGTACACCAACCAGCGCACGCGCGACTGTACAGTAACAGAGTCTGACGTATGAAGGTACCTGAACCATGGAAGTGGCTACATCGCGTTACAGGTGTACCCACCGACTTCCGAGTTCTACTGACACACGTACTGCATGGCAGGTAAGATTGGCGGATCGCTGAATCTGCTGTCAGGTAGCAAAGCCGTTAATAGGTAGGTGGCTGGGAAGACGGAGGTAGCGTGCCATGTCCATGTCCTGCCTGTCAGCCGGCTGTGTGTGTGTGTGTGTGTGTGTGGTGTGTGTTTGGTGTGTGTGTGTGTGTGTGTGTGTGTGTGTGTGTGGTGTGTGTGTGTGGTGGTGCGGCGGTGTGTGGTGTGGGTGTTATTGTGGGTGCGTGCGGTGTGTGTGTGTGTGTGTGTGTGTGTGGTGTGTGTGTGTGTGCGTGTGTGTGTGTGTGTGTGTGTGTGTGTGTGTGTGTGTGTGTGTGTGTGTGAGAGAGAGAGAGAAGAGAGAGAGAGAAAAGAGAGAGAGAGAGAGAGAGAGAGACACAGAGAGAGAGACAGAGACAGAGAGACAGAGACAGAGACAGACAGAGACAGAAGCAGACAGACATACTGATATTACACAACAGTGTAGATTAGGTAGGCGTGCCTATGTCACAGAGCGAACGAGCGAGCGAGCGACAGAGAGAGAGGGGGGGGGGGGGGGGGAGAACACGAACAGTCCAGTTCTCTACATGCATATATATATAAAAATTAAAAAAAGCAACCACAAGCACGTTGGCAGAAAGAAAAGCTTCAAAGCCCCGACGGCAACAAAGACGACGAGCGTTCACCGAGGGGCTGCACGCTGGCGGCAGTGGCGGACTATTAGAGCCCGACGGATCAAAAATCGATCCCTTCACCCATCGACCGCCTCACAGTTCAAAGTCAAACACAGCACGAATATGAACCGCTTCCAACGGCAGGGCCTTGAGCACGGGCCCAGTCAGTCAGAGCACGTGAAATATGAAGACAAGTGGGGCTTCCAATAAGCGAGGAGAAACAGAGGCGTGACATTCGACCCGAGCACCGCACAGCCGCGCTGACAAGTGGCGACGAAAAACGACCCCTTTCTTACAGGAAATTGCTGGCAGGTTTAAAGTTTGAAAAGCAACGTATCGATTACGGGTGCCTCTGCCTCCATCCCCGGCAACTAAAGCATCCCCCTTTGAAGCTAAAAATGTCAGCTTCATTATGTTCAAAGAGATTCTTGTAGCTGCGGTTCTCAAGTGCACGACGAAGAAGACTATAACGTCGGGTCTTAGAGGTATCCGACTCCGGGTATAATATTAATTAAGCACCCGCCTAAAAGGCAGAGAAAGACGCCCGCCTAAAATCGAACTGTCGGTGTGTGTTTTGCCGTAACGACTCCTGCGTGTCGCTCTTGTTGTATGTATTTATATATTGCTCATTAAGATCGAAACACACAAAAAGTTCAATAGAACGCTAAATTCATGCAAAGAATACAAAACGTGCGCAAACTTTCAACGAAAACGCCGTTTCCAAGCAAGGAACAGACTTCATGCAAAGAATACAAACCAGGCGCAAACTTTCAACGAAAACGCCGTTTCCAAGCAAAGAACAGACAGACAATACGATAACAAACACTGACAAGTGCCAAATTTGATCTGCTCCACGTGGAGGAGACCTTTCGGATGCCTACGTCGTAAACACGGTCCCCTCCTTTTCTTTGTCCTCTTTCTTCTTCATTATCTGTGGGCCAGCTACGGCAATAGATTTTTTTCTTTCACGTCACTATGAAAAATCCATCTGAGCCGAGGTAAGAACTACGGTCGAAGTTTAAAATCAACCATTTAGAACAGTCAGATCGACCGCCCGACATCAGCTTTTTGTCTTGGGTTTACCTCAAAAATGACGTTTGACTTTCGTTTTCATTGTACGTACCGGTGTTTCCATCGCCTAAAATAGCAACTACCATTGGAAAAGTATTCAAAATCACGTATTGCCCGTTTTCTTCTTCTTCTTCTCGCTTCCTCTCTCTCTCTTTATTACTTGCTCATATTTGTTCGCGGTATTGACTTTCTTCGTTCTTGTGATAGTTTGCGTACTCTTTGTTATGTGATGTCTATATTCTGTGTAAAACAGAACTGTGTCTTTCAAAAATAAAAGCAATATAAATGAACAAAAACAAAGGAAAGAAAGCAAGAAAAGAGCGATTTCTGCAAAATCTCAGAATCTGGGTCCCATAGCTCCTTTAACATCAACTTACGTAACTGTGTGGATACGTCAACAGGTGCCATCACTAGTAGAGATACACATATAGACAGACACCTGCACGTGGTGATCGGTACCAGTGACACACATAGCCAATCCCAGGGGTCAGCCTGTGTCAACTAATCTGACAGTAAATGTCACTCCGAAGCTCGGTGACACGACTTATTTTCAGCCCCACCATTAACACCTCGAGAATCTGCCTCCAAGAATGTGAAAGACGTTTGGCATACTACAGACCAAGAACGCGTAAAGCGTTTGGTATATTGCAGACCAGGAACGTGTAAGGCGTTTGGTATATTGCAGACCAAGAACGTGTAAGGCGTTTGGTACATTGCAGACCAAGAACGTGTAAGGCGTTTGGTATATTGCAGACCAAGAACGTGTAAGGCGTTTGGTACATTGCAGACCAAGAACGTGTAAGGCGTTTGGCATATTGCAGACTAAGAATATGTAAGACGTTTGGCATACTACAGACCAAGAACGTGCAAGACGCTTGGTATATTACAGACCAAGAATATGTAAGACGTTTGATATACTACAGACCAAGAATATGTAAGACGTTTGGCATACTACAGACCAAGGACGTGCAAGACACTTGATATGCTACAGACCAAGAATATGTCAGACGTTTGATATACTATAGACCAAGAACGTGTAAGGCGCTTGGTATGCTACAGACCAAGAATATGTCAGACGTTTGATATACTATAGACCAAGAATGCGTAAGACGTTTGGTATACTACAGACCAAAAATGCGTAAGACGTTTGGTATACTATAGACCAAAAATGTGTCAGACGTCTGCTATACTACAGACCAAAAATGCGTAAGACGTTTGGTATACTACAGACCAAAAACGTGTCAGACATTTGATATACTATAGACCAAGAATGTGTAAGACGTTTGGTATACTACAGACCAAAAATGTGTAAGACGTTTGGTATGCTACGAACCAAAAATGCGTAAGACGTTTGGTATACTATAGACCAAAAATGTGTCAGACGTTTGGTATACTACAGACCAAGAATGCGTCAGACGTTTGGTACACTACAGACCAAAATGTGTAAGACGTTTGTATACTATAGACCAAGAATGCGTAAGACGTTTGGTATACTACAGACCAAAAATGCGTAAGACGTTTGGTATACTACAGACCAAGAATGCGTAAGACGTTTGGTACACTACAGACCAAAATGTGTAAGACGTTTGGTATACTACAGACCAAGAATGCGTCAGCGTTTGGTACACTACAGACCAAGAATGTGTAAGACGTTTGGTACACTACAGACCAAAAATGCGTAAGAAGTTTTGGTACACTACAGACCAAAAATGCGTAAGACGTTTGGTACACCACAGACCAAGAATGCGTAAGACGCTTGGTACACTACAGACCAAGAATGTGTAAGACGTTTGGTATACTACAGACCAAGCATGCGTCAGACGTTTGGTACACTACAGACCAAAAATGTGTAAGACGTTTGGTATCTACAGACCAAAAATGCGTAAGACGTTTGGTATACTACAGACCAAAATGTGTCAGACGTTTGGTATACTACAGACCAAGAATGCGTCAGACGTTTGGTATACTACAGACCAAGAATGCGTAAGACGTTTGGTATACTACAGACCAAAATGCGTAAGACGTTTGGTATACTACAGACCAAGAATGCGTAAGACGTTTGGTATACTACAGACCAAGAATGCGTCAGACGTTTGGTACACTACAGACCAAGAATGCGTAAGACGTTTGGTATACTACAGACCAAGAATGCGTCAGACGTTTGGTACACTACAGACCAAGAATGTGTAAGACGTTTGGTACACTACAGACCAAGAATGCGTCAGACGTTTGGTATACTACAGACCAAGAATGCGTCAGACGTTTGGTAACTACAGACCAAGAATGTGTAAGACGTTTGGTACACTACAGACCAAGAATGCGTCAGACGTTTGGTATATACAGACCAAGAATGTGTAGACGTTTGGTAACTACAGACCAAAAATGGTAAGACGTTTGGTATCTACAGACCAAAAATGCGTAGACGTTTGGTATATACAGACCAAAATGCGTAAGACGTTTGGTATACTACAGACCAAAAATGGTCAGACGTTTGGTATACTACAGACCAAAAATGGTAAGACGTTTGGTATACTACAGACCAAGAATGGTCAGACGTTTGGTATACTACAGACCAAGAATGCGTCAGACGTTTGGTACACTACAGACCAAGAATGGTAAGACGTTTGGTATACTACAGACCAAGAATGCGTCAGACGTTTGGTACACTACAGACCAAGAATGCGTCAGACGTTTGGTACACTACAGACCAAGAATGCGTCAGACGTTTGGTACACTACAGACCAAGAATGCGTCAGACGTTTGTATACAAGACCAAGAATGCGTAAGACGTTTGGTACACTACAGACCAAAATGCGTAGACGTTTGGTAACTATAGACCAAAATGTGAAGACGTTTGTATACTACAGACCAAAATGCGTAAGACGTTTGGTATACTACAGACCAAAAGGTCAGACTTTGATATACAGACCAAGAATGGTAAGACGTTTGGTATACTACAGACCAAAATGTAGACGTTTGGTAACTACAGACCAAGAATGCGTAAGACGTTTGGTATACTAAGACCAAAATGTGTCAGACGTTTGGTATACTACAGACCAAGAATGCGTCAGACGTTTGGTACACTACAGACCAAGAATGGTAGACGTTTGGTAACTACAGACCAAAAATGCGTAAGACGTTTGGTACACTACAGACCAAGAATGCGTAAGACGTTTGGTATACTACAGACCAAGAATGCGTAAGACGTTTGGTACACTACAGACCAAGAATGGTAAGACGTTGGTAACTACAGACCAAGAATCGTCAGACGTTTGTACACTAGACCAAGAATGTGTAAGACGTTTGGTACACTACAGACCAAGAATGCGTAGACGTTTGGTAACTAAGACCAAAATCGTCAGACGTCTGTAACTACAGACCAGAAATGGTAAGACGTTTGGTAACTACAGATCCAAGAATGCGTCGACGTTTGTATTAGAGCAAGAAGTGTAAGCGTGTGCAGACAAGAGGTGTAAGACGTTTTGGTAATCTCGACCAGCATCGTAGTCGTTTGTACGTACTCAGACCAAGAATGGTAGACGTTTGGATACTGACATGTACCAAGAATGTGTAAGGCTTTGGTACTCTCAGACCAAGAATGTGTAAGCGTTTGGTATGTGCAGACTAAGAATGTGTAAGACGTTTGGTATACTACAGACCAAGAATGCGTAAGACGTTTGGTATACTACAGACCAAGAATGCTGTAAGACGTTTGGTATACTACAGACCAAGATATGCGTAAGACGTTTGGATACTACAGACCAAGACGTGTCAGACGTTGTATCTACAGACCAAGAATGTCAGACGTTTGATATACTAAGACCAAGAAGTGTAAGGCGTTTGGTATGCTACAGACCAAGAATGTCAGACGTTTGATATACTATAGACCAAGAATGCGTAAGACGTTTGGTATACTACAGACCAAAGAATGTGTAAGACGTTTGGTATATCTAAGACCAAAAATGCGTCAGACGTTTGTATACTATAGACCAAGAATGCGTAAGACGTTTGCTATACTACAGACCAAAAATGTGTAAGACGTTTGGTATATACAAACCAAAGAATGCGTAAGACGTTTGGTATACTATAGACCAAAATGTGTCAGACGTCTGCTATACTACAGACCAAAAATGCGTAAGACGTTTGGTATACTAAGACCAAAAATGTGTCAGACGTTTGGTATACTAAGACCAAGAATGCGT
>JABMCL010000059.1:1887500-1897500 GCA_018857735.1 Alviniconcha marisindica
TATTTCGGGACCGTGGCATAGAAACCAAAGATAACGGCAATTGACAAAAAGAAACGTTTGACGAGTCGCGTGTTCATTTACTGGCAGCACGTGACGAGTCCCAGTGAATCCCCACTGACACACAGCTTTTTTTTACAGACTGAATCCACCCTGAAAAAAGAAGAAGTAAAAACAAAAAACCACAAACAAACAGAAAAGTAAACAACACTGACAGCACGCAGCATGAGAAACCGAACTAGCCTGACATCGTGCAATTAAAGTAAAATCAACGATACGAAGGAAAGGAAAGAAAAAAGAAAACACTGAAGGAAGGGACTGGGTGAAGAAGGGACTGGGTGGAGAAAGGGGGGGGGGGGGGGGGAGGTGGAGAAGAGAAGAAAAAGGAAGCCAAGGCAAGCCAAAGCAATTCAAGAAGAAGTGTAATAAAACGAAAAAAGTATCAACCAAATTTCAAAACGAAAATCGAAATCAAATAAAACAAACAAGATAACTTCATGAAGTGGGGAAGAAAAGAAAAAAGAGATTCAAGTTTTTAGAAGAATAAACTGTTGGGAAAGCGAAAGGAAAAAAAAAAAAAAAAAAAACACGACCTCAGGCCTCCCGAAGAAATGTTTTCTAAAACAACAACAACACCAAAACATATAACAGTGACTACTAAGTACGTACCACCCCCCCCCCCCCCCCCCCCCACTAAAGCAACCTCGTCCCCCTTTTCTCTTTTGCAGCCGTTTATCCCGAGTCACATGGGCCAGACTTGCCTTTCCAATCGATTTAAGTTAACACCGGAGTTCAGGAAAAGAAAGCAGCTCCTATTATCACGAGGTGCTCTGAAATCTCTGCTATTTCTGTTGGCCGGGATCAATTCCCCACCCCACCTCCCGCTGTTACAAGACGCTCCCATTCAACTCGGCACAAGAGGAACTGTACAGGCGTTCTTCCCAGGCCCTGGCCCAGGCCAGGTTCGTAAAGGATGACAGGACTCCCAACGACCGATAATCTCATCCAGACGTATTGCAGTCCGGGATCGTGGGACCTGGGTTAGTTAGCTAGTTAGTTAGTTCTTGGATTTTAACGTCCCGGAAACCGCACATGGTCACTCCAGGACGAACGGATACTGTGTGTGTGTGTGTGTGTGTGTGTGTGTGTGTGTGTGTGTGTGTGTGTGTGTGTGTGTGTGTGTGTGTGTGTGTGTGCTTGAGTGCGTGCGTGGCGAGAGAGAGAGAGAGAGAGAGAGAGGAGAGAGAGAGAGAGAGAGAGAGAGAGAGAGAGAGAATCTTTGTTATCATTATTTTTAACTTTGTATAGATATTTTTACATTTAACTACTATGTATAGTTGCACTTTCGGGAGGGGGTGGGTGGGTGGGTAGGGGCTGTTTGTACTTTATTGGTATGAATGTCTTTTGGTAGTTTTAGCCTGCGAAAGCTTACATGTATGCACTGTGTATATCTGGCGCGTGAACACGCATGGTTTTGTGTGGATTTTTTTTTATGCGCCATATAATTATATATTTTCATTCATTCATTCATTCATTTTAAATCGCATTTTCAAGAATTACATCAGGGAGAAGAAAGGTCTGCTTGCCATCCCGTCTTCAGCCAATTCTTGTTTAACAGTCAAGTTACCACCATGTTAAGCCTTCGAACCATGGACTTTATATATATATATATATATATATATATATATATATATATATATATATATATATATATATACAGGTCCATGCTTCGAACAAACCGAGGTGATTTTTAACGTTATGTCCAAGGTGGGTTTTAGTTTGTGTACTTTGCATTTTACTCGCATACCTGGTGACAGTCATCATGAGCGATTCCGGTCTCTGTAATTGTGTCCCTTGCTATGCAGGTGACGTCAATAGATCGCTATTAGCTGCATTTGCTCGTTGATGAAAAAGCAAGACGCTCAGCATAACGATATAAACAAGTTCAATAAACGACCCAGATATTTTTCAGTCCATCGCAGAACATCATAAACAAATTTAACTAAAACGTACCCAAGTGTTTGCTTCCGTCAATCTCGTCAGAACTAGACAGCTCCATCCCCAAAACACGTTCATGGATTTGTTCGTCCCGCAAACAGCACAGGGTCACACACACTCAGGGCTCCAGCCCCCCAAAACAAGCAGCTTGGGAATCAATAGACAGGGGCGGAAGGAAGGATACCTAGAAAGGAACCCTGGTGCCCGAGGTCTTTGCCTTTGTGTTGTTGGTTGGTTGGACCCGCCGCTGGAGGAGTGCGCTGGGCGACCGACTGTCGGTAATACCGCGCAACAACGTCCTCCTTCATGTGGCGGGATGGGTGAAGATGGGATCTGATTGCGGCCCGTTGCCTGTCACTGCTCCCCGTTCCTGCAGTTTTCTGTCCCCGCCATCGGCTGCGCTGCTGCTCTGCGTGCCGCAGTGTTCGAGTTCAATGTCGCTTTTGACGTCCTCATTGGTTGAAGTGTCGCTTTACGTCCACAGAAACCGTAGGTTTGTTAGGGACGGGAGCCCAGGACGTCCACCTCGACTTTCACACAGCTCCTGAGCTCTGTTGACGTCCACAGAGACCGTACGGACTATTATAAGGGACGGGGAGCCCAAGACGTCCACCTCGACTTTCACACAGCTCCTGAGCTCTGGTGCCACAGTCTCTCCGGGTGGCGAATAGCCGTGGCCGTCTGGGTAAGATGCTTGGTGGGTGGGTTGTGGGTGGTGAGTGGGGGGAGGTAGAGAGCCACTGTTAGGGGGAGCAGTATGTGGCGATCTGTGAAGGTTGTAGTGTGCTACTGCTTGTGTTAACTTCGTGCACGGCTGTGAAAGGTGGTCGCTGGGTCTCTCTCTCTCTCTCTCTCTCTCTCTCTCTCTCTCTCTCTCTCTCTCTCACACACACACACACACACACACACACACACACACACAACCCACCCAGAGCGAGGGAAGAGCAGGCGCGCGCGCGCACACACACACATACACACGCACACACATACACACACACACACACACACACACACACCACACACACACACACACACACACACACACACACACACACACACACACACAACGACACACACACACCACTCACACGCACACGCACACACACACACACACACACCACACACACACGCGCACACACACACACACACACACACACACACACAGGCACAACCGTCAGGCACAACAAGCTGTGCAGAGGCCCGGAGAAGCCTCACCGGACAGTAATGTTAGTTAGGCTACCTGGTGCTTAACTGCCAATCACTTAACACCCAGCCAACCGCGAAAGTCCTGCATATCAGGGCAACACAAAAATCATCAAAACCACGAGTACAATTCTGACTCGTTGTCCGTGACACGCGTCCCCTCAGGCTAGAACAAGGTTGGGGGAGAGGGGAGGGGAGAAGGGGAGAGGGGAAGGGAGAGGAGAGGAGGGGGAGACGAACGAGGTTGCCAGAATCTCGGAAGCAAAAATCAGACGGGCAGATTCCCTAGCAGCAGGCGAAGCACGCAAAGCTACATTTTGACTTACTCTAGGCTCTAATGGGGGGAAAAATCCAGCAGTACCGGATTATAGGGAAAAGTCCAACATTGCGGGGGAGTGGCGGGGTGGGGGTAGGGGAGGAAGAGGACAAAGAGGTAGAAGAGGAGAAACAAATGTTTATATGGTTGTTAGTTGACTGCAAACAAGTTTTTTGTTTTTGTTTTGACATTGATCTCTTTTGGTGCAGCTTGCTGATACATGTTGTTAGCATGATAATTGTAAGATCAGTCTATTATCACTTATGTGAAAAGACCTTAAATAAAAAACGGAAGTAGGAGAAAGAATAAATAATGAACCACTTACCCGTCGTACAGATGAATGCTGCTACTCTCCGCGTGTTGTGCAGACAGCCAGGTAGAGAGACAGAGACAGAGAGAGAAACAGAGCTCTACAAGGCCTGCTCAGAACCCAGACACCGGGGCGGAATGTGCGTGAAGTCACCAGTGATCAGCCATCGGCCTCATCAATCTGTAACCAGCAGGAAAAAAACAGGGCCATGAGATCGTTCAAATGGCACAGCCATCCATGCAAATGGCAGAACAAGGAAATCAAGAAAAAGAAACGTATTACCACCACTACCACCACGACAACGACCGTCGACAACAACAACACTGTAAACAGTGCCAGCAAAAGCCAGCTACGACAACGACGACTAATAAAACAAGGTTCTTTCAATATATATCCCTCCTCACTCGTCCAACCCCGAACGTCGTTACGAGGAGGGTATAAAAACGATGGTTTCCATTTTGGGAACACGTTTTTTTTGCCGCGTGGACGTACATGGTACTTTGAAGCTACGACCACGAAACCACGCGGAAGCTGAAACCTACAAGAAACCACCCTTAATCTTAACCATCCTTAATCTTAATCGCTTCCTAATCCGAACCGTCATTCCTACGGATAATTCAGAACTCAGAAACTTCCTCCAAGGGCTCATACGAACTCTCACTTCTATCGCGTTTTTTTCTTTTGTAACCATATTTTAGAGGTCCTCTCCTTTCCTGCGAGTTTCAGGTTCGGTTCAGAGACTACAGAGCAGAGTGTCTGGTTGCTTGCCATTGTTTCCGAATCAAGAGGAGGTCCTCGCTTGTGAGCCACACCGATCAGAGCAGAAGGAAATTTAGAGCCGCCGTCCGCTTAAAAATGCATGAGGTTTCGCTGAACTGCTTCTGTTGCCCCCGATCACCATCACCCAACAACAATCCACCGTTCTCTCTCTCTCTCTCTCTCTCTCTCTCTCTCTCTCTCTCTCTCTCTCTCTCTCTCTCTCTCTCTCACACACACACACACACACAAATACACAGACTCCTATGGCCATTCCATCTGTATCATTTAAAAACAAAATGTGTCCAAACTGTCTCTCAGTCTCTGTCTGTCTGAGTGAGCATGTGTGTGGGAGGGGAAGAGAGAGGAGAGAGAGAGAGAGAAGAGGAGAGAGAGAGAAGAGGGGAGAAGAGAGAGAGAAAAAGAAATCAGTGTGTGTGTGTGTGTGTGTGTGTGTGTGTGTGTGTGAGAGAGAGAGAGAGAGAGAGAGAGAGAGAGAGAGAGAGAGAGAGAGAGAGAGAGAGAGAGAGAGAGAGAGAACACACTCCTTCGGTCCTTACATCTGTATCCTTCTATGGTCCTTACATCTGTATCCTTTAAAAATAAGACGTGTCCACCAGCCCTTCTCTCTCTCACTCTCTCCTAAAGTCAGTGAAATGCAGTAGAACACTGCCAGTGAAAGACCACCTGCTGTGGAAGGACATTCGTTGAGGAAAAAATGACTTAGGCAAATTGCTTCTAAACTTGGAACAAAAGATTGCCTGTCGAACTTTTTTCTAAATCTTATCTGTTCACCACCCCATCCCCTTGTCTAATCCCCCCGCCTCACTCTCTCCTCCAAGTTGCCAGTCACATAAGAGTTTATGGTGGTATTTCCCCGAATTCAATGGCATTTCCTTTATTCCACCCCCCCACCCTCCCTCAATGTGCCCTATCCACGCCCCCATATTTCCATCACATCACCCACTCTTTAGGGGTTACCAGTCGACAGAATTTCAAGTATCGCAAAACAACCGGCGCACACAAAGATACACACACACACACACGCACACACACGCGCGCGCGCGCGCGCGCATGCACGCACGCACGCACGCACAGCACGCACGCACGCACACACGCACGCACACACACACACACACACACACACACACACACACACACGTGTTTACCCAATAACTAAACAGGGTAATATACTTGCCTTTTTACTGTATAGCCTAGAAATGCAGAAGGCAATATCCAGAAAGACCCTAAATAAATCAGCGATCCAAAATACCACACCCCTTTACATTAATTTTCCATACTCCAGACTGGCACCGCTCTCACCCCCTCTTACTCCCACCCCCGCCTCTCTCTCTCTCTCTCCTCGTCTCCCTGATACGACCTTCGCGGCAGGCTCAGCGTTTCATATAAATATAGACTCTCTCTCTCTCAAACACGCAAACACACACACAGAGAGTGAGAGAGCGAGAGCGAGAGAGAGAGAGAGAGAGAGAGAGAGAACGCAGTCGAGCAGTGTGATGAGCCCCAAAGCAAGCACTACTACAATCGTTCCCAGGTGTGTCTTCAGGAACGCCACCTGGCTAAACCCACCGCCACCATCTTCCATACCCACCCCCCCCCCCCCCCCCCACTTCCACCATCCCCCCACGACTCACGTCAGGTCCGTCACCCTACCCTACTCCCCGTAACCGCACTCCTCAAAACAAAAGACCAATCCGCCGAAGAGAAAAGGCCGGTGCCGCTCGCAACAAAAAGAAAGAAAGAAAAGAGAGAGAGAGAGAGAAAAAAGAAGAGGCAAACAGAAAAAAAAGAAGAGAAAAAGACAAGCGCCTTGAGGTAAGAGAGATGAGTGGCGCGAGGTGATAAGGACGGTGTCTAGTGATCCAAGGAAGACCACGTGGAAACAACAAGTGGATCCCTCCTCTCCCTGACGCCTCCACTCTTTGATGCTGACGACCCCGCCGGCTGCAGCATCTTCTGCCGAGGAGGCTGCGGGCGAGGCATCGGCTGCTTGTGACGGCTGAAACCTTCTCGCCTGTCCCTTAAGACCCCCCCCCCCCTCCTCTGCCACTCCTCCCCTCTCCATCCTCCTCCGGCTACATGTTTTTCTCAAAGACGAGGAGACAATTGTCAAAGACAGGGAGACAAACACCCGAGAAGGGGTTTTCCCCAAGTTATATGTTGTCCCTGGTGATAAATAGTTAATTTACCTGTTCTGATTATTACCTTCGTCGTTGCTGTTGTTTGGTTGTTGGTATTTCGTTGTCGTTGTTGTTTTGGTGGTTGGTATTTCGTTGTCGTTTTGGTGGTTGGTATTTCGTTGCCGTTGTTTGTTTGTTTTTGCCCCTGAACTATTTTGATACCGACGGCCCCACTGGCACTGACCCTAGGTTTAGGAACGAACCGAGTTCAGTTCAGTTCCATTCAATAGCGTTACGCTCATCCCAGGTGGGGCAATCAAGATTCGTACCCGAGAACAAGAAAACGTCGATACAATCTGCCGAGTTCAGCGCTGATCCCCACCTACCCGCCCCTTCCCCACCCTCAAAGCCCCTATAGAGATGAACATGAAATCAAACAGATCCTCAGAACCTGATTCAAAACCGGCACGTCCTTCGCCAACGATGACCTCGCGAACAACAAAACCTGGAATCCGTCAGCCTCAGCGACGATCCCCCTCCACACTCCGAGCATCGCCTTTCGGCACCTTTCTCCAAGGAAGGATGTCGTTAACCAGTGCTTGGAGTTTGGATCCCCTCCTACCCCCTCCCCATCCTTCCTTCCCCAAACCCCCAAAGCTCTAAGAGATAAACATGAAATCAAACTGACCCTCTAAACCTGTTCAGTACCGGCACGTCCTTTGCCAATGATGAACCCGAGAACAAGAAAACGTGGATAAAAAAATCGACCAGCCTCAGCGGTGACCAGCACCTACGCAACATCCCAACTCCATCCCCACCGTCAAAGCCCAAAGAGATGAACATGAAAACAAACAGACCCACGGAACCTGCTTCAATGCCGGCACCTTGCTCGCCACGGAGTCTCCGACATGGACAGGGCAGAATGGGGCAGGACGGGACAGGACAAGACAGGACAGGGCAATGCAGAGCAGGGCTGAACAGGACAGGACAGGGCAGAGCAGAGCAGGGCAGGGCAGGGAAGGGCAACACGGGGCAGGACTGGACAGGGCAGCACAACACAGGGCAGGACAGGACAGGACAGGTCAGGACAGGGTAGGAGGACAGGACAGGACAAGACAGGACAAGACAAGACAAGACAAGACAAGACAAGACAAGACAGGGCAGGACAGGGTAGGACAAGACAGGGCAAGACAAGACAGGGCAGGACAGGGCAGGGTAGGACAGGGTAGGACTGGACAGGGCAAGACAGGACAGGGCAAGACAAGACAGGGCAGGACAGGGCAAGACAGGGCAGGGTAGGACTGGACAGGGCAAGACAGGACAGGGCAAGACAAGACAGGACAGGACAGGACAGGACAGGGCAAGACAGGACAGGGCAGGGTAGGGCAGGACAGGGCAGGACGGGACAGGGTAGGACAGGACAGGACAGGGCAAGACAGAGCAAGACAGGGTAGGACAGGACAGGGCAAGACAGGACAGGGTAGTACAGGACAGGGCAGGGCAGGACAGGGTAGAGCACGGGAGGGAGCACAACATAGGGCAGGACAGGACAGGACAGGGCAAGACAGGACAGGGTAGTACAGGACAGGGCAGGGCAGGACAGGGTAGAGCACGGCAGGGAGCACAACATAGGGCACGACAGGACAGGACAGGACAGGGCAAGACAGGAAAGGGTAAGACAGAACGGGACAGGGCAGGACCAGACAGGACAGAGCAGTACAGGACGGCAAGACAGAAAAGGGATGGACAAGCCAGGGTAGTACAGGACAGGATACGACAGGGTATGACAGGGTAGTGCAGAACAGGACAGGACAGGACAAGGCAACAAGGCAGGGCAGGGCAGGGCAGGGCAGAGCAGGGCAGGGCAGGGCAGGGCAGGGCAAAGACAGAACAGAACAGAACAGGACAGGACAGGACAGGGCGGCAGACGTCAGCCTTCAGAAGAGGCAGCGGCTCACTTGCCGAGCTCAGGAAGCGGCTTACAAGTTCCCAAGACAAACAAGGGCCCCACTGAGGAGGCACAGAAGTGGCAGCCAGTCTGCTGCCGCTCCTGCAGTGTCTTCCTGGCCTTCTGGGGCCAGGAGCGTTCGTGCTCCGTTGTGGCCGGCTTGGTACGTGGTGGCTGGTGGTTGGTCGCAAGAGACAGCGGCAGTATCGAGCGACAGGGGCTTTTAAATCATGGTAGGTCGACGGTTCTTTCTCTGTCAGGCAAAATGTCGCAGTGAGCATGTGGGCCCATAGCGGCGGCGTGTAAACACTATCGTCATTCCGGCTCGCATAGAGTCTGTGCGTGCGTGTCGTTTTTTGCTTTCATTTGACCTGTTTAAGAGTGATGTATCTCTGTAGAGGTACTAGTTGGAAGTAACCCCAAGAATATATATATATATATATATATATATATATATATATATATATATATATATATATATATATATATGGAGAAGGTATAACAACAGTCCAAGCATGTCTTGGTTTAAAAACATTTATTCGAAACTTTCGCCCATGAGGGCTTTGTTAAGGCCTGCCCGGTCGGCTGGATTCCTACGACACGCCACACACACACACATATATGTCTTTCTGCCCCCACCCCCTCTTTTTATATCAGTTTACCATGTAGATAGTGCAGCTTTAGCAAGGCTAATGTAAAGGCAATTAGACTATGCTTTTACTTTTATCTTTCGGCATTTTCGCTACACCACTATGCTTTGCACAGATGTGTGTGTGTGTGTGTGTGTGTGTGTGTGTGTGTGTGTGTGTGTGTGTGTGTGTGTGTGTGTGTGTGTGTGTGTGTGTGTGGGTAGAGGGTGGGGCTAATACCTAACGGACGCTGTTGCCATCGACACTATTAAATGTTTACCAGCCAACTTGCTGTTTTAGTAACTGTTGAGAAGGTAGTCACAACAGAAGTGAGCTAAAACGGATTCGAATCCAAATCCCACTGCCTTACTACTGTGCCAGTCACTGTCTGTCTGTCGCTCATTTTCATGTTCACACTACTGTTTAAGTGGCTCCGACAGGCATTCGTTCCTAACTTTTATCCTTGTGTAATGAAAGTTCAGCCTCTCTCTCTCTCTCTCTGTCTCTCTCTCTGTGCAGCAATGGCAGATATGTCTGTTGGCCTTTGTGCTAATATCCTTTACCGTTGAAAAACAAAATGTACTCTCTCTCTCTCTGTAGCAATGGCAGATCTGTCAGTCGGCCTTTTTGCCAATATCCCTCACCGTTAAAAAATAAAATGTCCCCCCCCCCCCCCGGTAACTTTAGAACAAAATCGGAATG
>JABMCL010000059.1:1910000-1912500 GCA_018857735.1 Alviniconcha marisindica
ACGTTTGAAACTGTTCAATCGTAATTCTGTATCGTTTCCGGTGCTGGGATGCTGATTAGTTGCAAATTTATGATCCGCTCCCCCACCCCTCTCCCCCACCCACCACCACCACTAGCCTCCCCCCCTCCCCCCCACTCCCACACACACACATCCCCTCCTTCTCTTCTTCTTGTGCTCCGCGTCTGTTGTAGCTGGTTCCAGCCTCGACCGAGGGACAGTTTGTTGCTGAGAAGCACGCTTCCCCTGATCCCCTCCCAAGTGACGGGTTGCATCCAGCAAAATCCATGATTGCTGGAGTTTATTTCCTCGTCCGGCGAGTAATGGCGTGGAAATAAGCAGAGGAATTAATTGTGCAGAGCGCGGTCTTGCGGGCTAAGCTAAGCGCGGCCCTAAATTGGCGGACAAAAACGTGGCAATAACGTACGTCCGCGTACGCGCAGCGTTAAGCGCGTTACTTGCACGAAGCAATCAACAAGCCTCTCCGATCAATGTTTTTTGTTGTTTTGTCTTTGTTTTTTGTTTTTCCCTGCTGCAAATAATCACGGGATGAAATATAACGGGCACGGTGAAGATCACCTGCGGTCGATCTTCTTTAAACGGAACTAGCCTTCCGAAAAGATGTGTTATCCAACAGCTGGAAAAGGTCAAACAAACAAACAAACGAAACTGGTCAATTTTAAACTGCCACGTGGATTTCGTGTCGAATTTAGAAAACGAGTTTCGTGGGTGACAGTTGGATCGGATAACTACAAAACACAACGAGCGGTAAAATGTCATAGCTCACCTGTCCCATACCGCGGCCTATTTGATGTTTGGCCGAGAGAGGCCGAACACGCATAGAGTCTTTGGATGCGCTGAGAAAACAATTAGTTATTGGACCGTAACGTCCTGTCAGCCGCACAGGGTCACCTCAGGACAAATCACACGTTCAAAATTATTTTACACCAGTTCTATACACAAGTCACTAAATCACAAGTTCGTCTAATTCACTGTTACAACGTCAACAACCAACCATCCATCTACCTACAAATGTTTCGGGCTAAATTCGATATAATAATAATTAACGTATTTATACAGCGCAAAATCGCGTCCGAGAGACTATTCTACCATACACGCACACACACACACACACACACACACACACACACACACACACACACACACACACACACACACACACACACAGAGGCACCCTCACACACGAGTATAATCATTGACTATACACAATCAACGAGGCATCTTAAAACAAAATTCTTAAAGTTTTCCGTCTGAACTCAGCTTCTGCCAGCTAGGCCAACCAAGTTCTGAGAAGATTAACTCTTTTCATTTAAGATTACTGCTACACAGCTCAACTGAAGAGTACAGAAAACTTTTCACACTCACAAACAGCTCGCAGACAGAGGTTTCAAAGTCAAACTTTCCTGTTGTTTGTGCCCGTGGGCGATACATCAGTGGACACAATCATCTCCTTCGCTGACAATTACGAATCATCAAACGTCAACAGCTGTATATGATCAAACGCTTCAAATATTTTTTTTATTGTCTTCAGCCTGGAGTAGAAAGGTTTTATTTTCATTCGACACATCACCGCCGGTAGATGGCTCACAATGCCGCAACACGCTACGCAGCAATCAAAGCCTTTCTTTCCCAATCAAACATTCATCAGTTCAGTTTGAAGCCAGCGCTGGAAGTAGGCTCAAACCCTCGTTAATTCAGCTTCACGCGAGGGTTCCATGTTGGACAAGACGCCGAAGCAAGGGGGCAAGACCAAAGAAAGAAAGAAAAATCATAGTAGTACATCGATCACAGAATTAAGACGAAGCGACTTCGTGTTTCTGGGCCGCCATTGCTCTCGCTCCCAAGGGAGCGAAGTCAGCACGGATCAAAGAGTTGCTCGCCTTGACGCGGGGAAAGGCGCCCCTGACGGTGTCAAAGTGAGGCACGTCAGGAAAAGGAAAAGGTGACTTGTAAGTCTTCCTCCCAAGTCCCGACCTCGCTCCCGCCATCACCCATTCCCCCCGTTCCCCCCACCCTCCCCTGCCCCTCCCTCGCCAAAAGCAGCGGAGAGAAAAGTGCTCTAATTACATTCACGCTAGGACGCTTGACAGATTAATCAAAGATCTATGCTGGTCTCTGACAGTCAGCGGAACTGGGCTTGTTTGTTTCAGCAGAGTCAGATGCGTCACTGTGTCGGAGTTCCCTCGGGTCCCGCAAGCCGGTGCGACAGCCACGACGGAAAACGCTGTTCCACAATGGCGCTGATACTGGGACCAACAGAGCCCGCGACTGAAACACCAACGGCGACTGTGCTACACACTCATTGCCTCGCAATCAATCTAAGGGTAGTCGGCATAACCGACCAATCAATCGGGTCTTCGTAGGAAGAAAGGAGTCGCTTGCATGCACACGCGTTACACAAAATCTATATACACAGAAGAAAAAAATCCAATTCCGCCAAGCATCCACGACACAAAAAAGATTACGGACGAAAATAGCCCAC
>JABMCL010000059.1:1917500-1932500 GCA_018857735.1 Alviniconcha marisindica
ACGTAAAGCAACACTTCAACATCAACGTAATGAGGTCAGTGGTGATCTCAACAGCTGGGCATGACAGCCGAGTGAGTCCATCCTCGCTGCCAGCTGGGGGACCGACTGGCTGATTGATTGATTCTAGATCACTAACAACCTGTCAACCCCGAAGGCCACAGCAGGGCCAAATGATGATTAATGACGACTGTGATACCGACAATAACAATTCATACTTATCGGCGCCTCTCCTCAAAAGTAATCAGCACAAGGCGCTTACACTCAAAATAAATAAGATCAAGACTACCCCGGTTCTCTCTCTCTCTCTCTCTCTCTCTCTCCCACACGCACGCACGCACGCACGCACGCACGCACGCACGCATTATTTGGCTTAGGTATTTAGAAGCATAGTAGAAAGGTGTTATTCCTTAAAGAAATGAGATTTCATCAGATTTGAAAGTGGGCGAGGTGGAAAAATGTCTGACGCTATGTGCGAGTTTGTTTCAGGTACAGGGGCATTCAACAAAGAGAGATGTTTGTCCGCTGTGTTTGGTTTGGATCGTCGGGAATCTGCATTGTTATTACTATTTTTATGGTTCCAGGTGCTGCCTTCGTCCTTCCTCTGGCCGCCTTCAGTGTACACTTGTGTTCAGTGCGTTGCCAGTTGTTGTCTAGGTCGGAAGAAATGGGTAAAGAATGTGTGTGTGTGTGTGTGGTGTGTGTGTGTGTGTGTGTGTGTGTGTGTGTGTTGTGTGTGTGTGTGTGTGTGTGTGTGTGGTGTGTTTTGTGTGTGTGTGTGTGTGGGGTGTGGGGTTGGTGTGTGCTTTTGTGTGTGTGTGTGGGGGGGGGGGCGACGCAGGTATGCTGAAGTATGGACTAACCTTTTGCCTTGTTTCTCTCCTGACCGCGATGCTATGGTCGTTATGTTGGATCCAGCCGTTCAGCAGGCGTTTCTTTCCCCACTCTCTTCTCTCTCCTACTCCCCTCCGTGCCTCCCCCCACCCAACCATCCCACCCCCCCCCCCTGACCCCCCCCCCGACACACACAAACATACCAATAAACCCTAGATAAGGAGAGGCAGAGAGAAGAGAAGGAGGGAGAGAGAGAGAGAGAGAGAAGAGAGAGAAGAGAGACAGACAGACAGACAGACAGACAGACAGACGACAGACAGACAGACAGAGCAGACAGATAGACAGAGACAGGCGAGACACAGAGACACAGAGACAGAAACCAGACAGTACTAGTGTTTAGATTCTGAGAGAGAGAGAGAGAGAGAGAGAGAGAGAGAGAGAGAAGAGAGAGAGAGAGAGAGAGAGAGAGAGAGAGAGAAGAGAAAACGAGACAGACGAACAGAGACGAGACAGAGACATGAGAAGCAGAGAGACAGAGAGAGACAGAGACAGAGCGTACTAGTGTTTAGATTCTAAAGAGAGAGAGAGAGGAGAGAAGAGAGAGAGAGAGAGAGAGAGAGAGAGAGAGAGAGAGAGAGAGAGAGCAGAGACAGAGACAGAGACAGACAGACAGACAGACAGAGAAGCAGAGAGAGAGACAGAGACAGAGACAGACAGACAGAGAGACAGAGAAGACAGAGACAGAGAGACACCGAGAGAGAGAGAGAGAGAGAGAGAGAGAGAGAGAGAGAGAGAGAGAGAGAGAGAGAGAGAGCGAGAGAGAGAAGGAGACAGACAGACAGACAGACAGACAGACAGACAGACAGACAGACAGACAGAGAGCAGTACTAGTATTTGGATTCTAACGTCCTGTCGGGACACATGGCCACCTTCGACAGAGACAAAGACGCAAACAGACACAGACACAGACAGACAGACAGACAAACAGAAGAGATGTTATACAGGCTATCCTTTCATCATTACAGCGGATCTTTTCTTGATACATGTGCGCACCCAATATTTTGGAACATAACTACCATAAAACTACCACCGCAAAACGATAAACAGAACAAAGGCAAAGCCATCGACAAGTCACAATACATATTATTATTATTATTATTATAGTGGTACCTGCGACAGGTGACTGGCCTATACACAGTGAAGCGATACTGTCGGTAGGTCACTATCGTAGTACCAGGGTTGAACTCTTCTCCCCGATCAGGGTATCTTCGCAGAACCGTGCCGCTGAAACTCTCATCTATCACGAAGTGTAGAGCGTTCCAACAACAGGTGTGGCTGTTATCCTATCAATGAGCACGGTTTGTTTGAACGCCGTCTGGGAATGGTCAGCCCTGGACAGAAATAGAAGCCACTTCAGAACGACTGCGAATGGATATAATAAGACTGGGTGGAGCTGTTCTTGGGGCTGCTGTTGTTTACCCAGGAAAGACGACTCACAATGGATCAATAAAACCTATCTAAAACGACAAGGCTTTCGCTCATGTGATTGTTCTGGTCCACGTGGTTGTTCTACGTCAGGTCTCCGACACAGACATTTTTAATGTTTTGCTCAAATATCTGAGGTCAGTGTCTCACCTTTTCACATCGCCCTGCAGATATCACCGCCACGGTTGACTGGGCGTTAAAATCAACTATCTATCTGTCTCACCTTTCACACTCGCGTCGACTACGTAGACAAACCTTTTGGACAGCACAACCACATAGACAAGAGCAAGCATTTAAGTGACAGCCTTGTCATTTTAGATACGTTTTACTCATCACCTGCGACTTTTATGGATCCCTTCTAGATCAGACTTCTCCAGTTTCAATGGTGTTCATAAATTTACAAACCACACAATGTCGGTTTTCATTAAAGGCTATTTTTTCAGACAGTGCTCGAAATAACCACAACGTAATTAACCAAGACTATACAGTAATACAAGCATTGAGACACCGCAGCACCGTTAAGCTGCCCACACACGCTGCTCACACACAAAAACAATCGTGATGTAGCCTGGGTTTTAGTCCCTCAGCAACAGGCTTTACTTGGCCAACGCCAGGGTGAAACACATCACGTACAATGACCTAAACACCTTTTCACTCACATTTGTTTTAGAAAATCGCTAAACTGTCATCCATTCCACCTCGACCTCGGTGAGTACTTGACGTGTAGACACTCTGGCTCATAGACAAGATCCCTGAAGCAAACCCAGCTCCGCTAAGCCTGGCAGTCCTGAAGCAAGTCCAGCTATGCTAAGCCAGGTAGCGACACGTCTTCCATCTTCCTGACCAGCGGAATCCTGGGACAGGTGTAAAACTCCGCCAGTCGTCCATCACCGCCGACCAGAACTACTAACCCCATCAACGTTAGTCACTGGCTGTTGCTTTTCCTGTAGATGAGCCAGCGAGTCCGCCCTGGCTTGTGCTGTCGATGGTGTGTGTATGTGGAGGGGGGGGGGGGGTGCGTGCGTGCGTGCGTGCGTGAGAGACAGACAGACAGAAGACAGAAACAGAGAGAGAGAGAGACAGAGAGAGAGACAGACAGACAGAGACAGAGAGAGACAGACAGAGACAGAGAGACAGAGAGAGACAGAGAGAGACAGACAGACAGAGACAGAGAGAGACAGAGACAGAGACACAGAGAGAGAGCGTGCGTGGGTGTGTAATTAATTGTGTGTGCGAATCCCGACTTGGGCCAGGCGAAACATGATCAGCATGTCTCTTCAGAAACGCCACTCAGAGAGTAATCATTATTCCTTGTACCAAACTGCTTGCTACCTTTGATGTGCCGAACACGTGTTTTTATTGGCGCTGTCTCCGTGTCGGTACCACAGCTGCATAACCGGCATGGAAAACAAATCGGCATAGTACCCGTAGTCCATCATCACTGATAACCTTACATTTTACTCGTATAATCAAAGCTCTCAGCCTGAGTTACTCAGATAACGCGCGTGCGCGCGCACACACACACACACACACACACACCACACACACACACACACACACACACACACACACACTCTCTCTCTCTCTCTCTCTCTCTCTCTCTCTCTCTCTCTCTCTCTCTCTCTCTCTCTCTCTCCATCGACATGAAAAAGTACCACCTGCTTTGAAAATAATTATGACCAATCAGTCAGTCAGTAACTGCATCAATCTGTCGGTGAAATAATAAGGTGGCGGATACGCCGAGCACTGACACTGCCCAAGAGATCGGAATTGACATTCTCCATCGACGTTCACGATGTCAATCGATTCATCGCAACCATTCCACGCTATTGGACCAACCCTCCACCCTCCCTACCTCCCTCCCGAGGGGAGGGGAGAGGAGAGAGAGAGAGAGAGAGAGAGAGAGAGAGAGAGAGAGAGAGAGAGAGAGAGAGAGAGAGAGACACACACACACACACACACACACACAGATGGGGAGGTGGAGGGGGGGGGACAAAAAAAATCGACCCTGAAAGACGAGGTCCGCCCAGTTGCCGGAGCACCTACAACACAAAATCGTTTACGGATTTCGCCAGAACCGCGGGAAAAAGGTAGGCTATAATCTGCATTCTCACGTTCTCATGGCAACAACGGGAGGAGCCAAAAACAGAAAAAGGTGGAGGCTCGCCCCTCCACGTAGTACGCACACAGCACAGCTCAAAGAGTAATTAATCACTCCGTTAATTACCACGGTGGTGGCAGAGACTGTTGCAGAGGACGAGGCGGCCTAGCCTACCAGAAGACAGAAAGAGGTAGAAGAAGAAGAAGAAAAAGAAGACCGCAAACAAAGCAAAAGACAATGCAGGTTTCCAAACAAAGCGCGGAAAGACATTGCAAGAGTGTGTGCAAAGCGAAGAGCGCAGGAACAGCGACTGAATGGAGCCAAGCACTCCGTCAGTCGTCTCCCCTGCTGTACACAAGAATAATATTTTCTCTGCCTGTGCGGCGGCCGTCTGCGGAGTGGCATAGTTTGCAGCCAACTCAGCGGCTCCGTTTCAATGCCAAGCAGTTTTTAAAACAGCTCAGACAGCTCTGCTCGATTTATTTTAAATTTCACGCCCCACGCGCAGCCTGATTTGAGACACCTAACGATGGTTTTTTTTGTTTTGTTTTTCTTTTTCCGTTTCTTTATGACAAAGGCACAGCCGGGCAGGGTGTGCCAAAAATGAGTCTGCAGTTCTGTCATGGACTTTTGATATTAAATGTGGCTTCAGTCTCAATCTTACGTGTGTGTGTGTGTGTGTGTGTGTGTGTGTGTGTGTGGTGTGTGTGTGTGTGTGTGGTGGTTTTTGTTTGTGTTATTTGTTTTTTTCCAGCCTGTTTCGATTTTGTCCCGTTTTCTTTTGTATATTACCAAAGATGAAGCTCAAGTGTGAGCACCAAACTATACGCCCTTCCGTCTCTCTCTGTTCCTCGACTGCATTCACACATCGTTCCTTCCCTTTTTCTGCACTCCTCACATGACCCAGTGCGGGACGTTAAAGTCCAGTTACTAACTACTTTTGTCCACACATACCTGACTTCATGTAAGACTGCCCATCTACCCCCCCCCCCCCACCACACACACAGAGAAACACACACACACAGCGCCGCGCACACACACACGCAGCACACACACACAACAGCACACACACACATACCTACACACACACACACACACACACACACACACACACACACACACACACACACCAAAACGACCCCACGCCCCAGGAAACTCCCAACAAAAAACAACAACTAGGAATTGGTCAGTTCATGCACAGCTTGTTAACTCAAGATGAGGAAAAAAAAAAAAAAAAAGGTTCTGATGGTTATGTTGGCTTCGACAAACAGGACAGTACGGGGAAAAAAAACATGCGGTTGGGACTGTAAAAACTATAAACACCAAACAGGCAGGAATGTAGAAACAGCCCGAAAACAGCCAAACGAAAGACACCAATTTATGTGTTTCGTGATGTTCTCTTTTGATTTGCTACTAGTACTACGATCTACGGTTCAGGAAAGCTTGTGAGGTTGCTTTCTCTCTCACTGTCCGTGTCTGTCTCTCTGTCCGTGTCTGTCTCTCTCTCATTCTCTGTGTGTCTCTGTCCGTCCGTCTGTCTGTGTCTGTCTCTCTCTGTCTGTCTGTCTTTCCGTCTGTCTGTCTGTCTGTCTGTCTCTCGCACACGCACACACACACTCTCTCTCTCTCTCTCTCAAACACACACACACACACACACACACACACACACACACACACACACACACACACACACACACACACACACACACTCCCTTTCTCTCGTGATAACTGTGTGTGCGTATGTGTGTGTGTGTGTGCGTGCGTGCGTGTCAGTGTGGAGAGAGAGAGAGAGAGAGAGAGAGAGAGAGAGAGAGAGAGAGAGAGAGAGAGAGAGAGAGAGAGAGACAGACAGAGACAGACAGACAGACAGACAGACAGACAGAGACAGAGAGACAGAATGAGATAGTATTGTTTGGTGGTTCGTTTGGTGTTGATGTGTTCTTTGTGGGACTGGGGTAAGGTGGGGCAGACGTACAGGAACTATGGTCGCGAGAATTATCGAGCGACGCGTGAATGCTGTCAGCATCGTTCTGTCAGACCTGCACGTGTTTACTAGCCGTTGTACCGACAGAACCCGACAAACGAGGCCTTTTAACTGATAGTGACAACAGCTTGAGAGAGAGAGAGAGAGAGAGAGAGAGAGAGAGAGAGAGAGAGAGAGAGAGAGAGAGATTTTAACGTCCCGTAAACCTCACAGGGTCACCTCAGGACGATCAAGCACTATTTTGAATCATACATTCTATTTGGGTGAAAAAACAGGTAATCAAATCACAAGTCAAAGGCTGGGTCCACAGTTCCGGACTAAGAGAGAGAGAGAGAGAGAGAGAGAGAGAGAGAGAGAGAGAGAGAGACAGAGAGAACAGACAGACAGACAGACAGACAGACAGACAGACAGACAGACAGACACAGACACAGACAGACAGACAGACAGACAGACAGAGACACAGAGAGACAGAGAGAGATCGAGGGCGATCGCGCGCGCGCGCAGAGAGAGAGAGAGAGAGGGAGAGAGAGAGAGAGAGAGAGAGAGGGCGGGTCGCGCGCGCAGAGAGAGAGAGAGAGAGAGAGAGAGAGAGAGAGAAGAGCTCCTCTCAAAAGCAAGTCGCTGCGCCGGAATCTCATTCCAAATAACCGCAGCATATCACACCCTTTTTGTCCCAAGCCTCATCTATCCACCCTTTTATTCTTTTCTCAACCAGAAGCCCCCAGCGCCAGGTTAAGGCGGAGGCGGACTGAGGAGGGGGAGGAGGACGAGGAGTAAAAAGCAGGAGAAGCGATAGCCGGCCTGAAATCGATCGCCGCACTTTAAAGTCCCTTCCATCTCACTGGGCCCCGCAGCTCAACGGTAAACGGGGCACAAATATGCGGAAGACTGACATTATCACAAACAAGAAATTGCGAATCAACTCTCTCATTAGCCGCAATCGATGATTGCGGAAGTAAAACCCGCACGGCCCGGCCGGCTTTTCGCTTGGCAGCGTAGAAACCACGGAGGAGCCAAACCACCCGTACGTTGTTGTTCTTTGTGTCTTGGTGTATCTATGTGAAAGGAGAAACCGGCGAGGGGAAGCCGTCTTTCAAGCGGTTGTCGAGCGAAAGCGGTTTTTAGAGGCGCGAAGGGAGCAGCGGGAGGCCTGCACAACGAGCTGTTAAAGAATCGCTGTGTTTTGCACGTGATACTCGGTTTAGCGAGAGCAACATCCACTTCGCCACGTCTGGCCCGATTACTGACCCCCCCCCCCCCCCCGCCCCCCTTTTAACACACAGAGATAATGTGGCAACGTCGGTGCGTCGAAGTATTGGAATCCCAGATCACACTGGTGACAACTCCCTTCTCTGCCTGAATAACGCATCAACACAATGTGAATGTAATCATAGAATAACGCATCATTACTGTGTATTACGTATTTGTGTTGAATGTAATCATCGAATAACGCATCATTACTGTGTATTACGTATTTGTGTTGAATGTAATTATCGAATAACGCATCATTACTGTGTATTACGTATTTGTGTTGAATGTAATCATCGAATAACGCATCATTACTGTGTATTACGTATTTGTGTTGAATGTAATCATCGAATAACGCATCATTACTGTGCATTACGTAATCAACAACTCTCCGCACAGATCCACCCCAGCTCGATCTGAACGCCACGAAGTGAAGAAATCTATCATTGCTCGTGTGGATGTCGAATCATTCAACTGATTAGTTCAGAACACCCCTACATCCACCACCGATCAGTATTCTGTATCCACTTCCGTAAATCAACAATTCGTGTTGTGGGTATTATCGTGTGGGAAGCAGACGGACCGCGGTTCGATTCCGCTTTGGCTCGCCTTTCTCTTCAAAGGTTATAGTTTGCGGACACTTTTTGTTGTTGTTGAGTGTGTGTGTGTGTGTGCCCCCTTCCCCCCTCTGTCCAACAACTAATGAAACATTAATAACGACTCATACCACTACCCACTGCAGAACAATTGTGGTGGCGACAATGCAACGTTGGCACACCACTCCCCCCCCAATCTCTCTCTCTCTAAGTTCCTACACTCTGCACTGTCTTAGGCCTGTATTTGTATGATTTTAATGTAATAAAAACACCACGTCTGTATATGCAGTTTTGATACACAACAGTGTGAATAACATGTCTCCGTAAGGTTATACTGCCTGTGACATTCAGTAACCTAGTTGTGCTTACTGTCAATTGTATTGCTAGTATTGATGTTGTTACCGTTTTTGTAATATTGTGTCATTAATAATTTTTATATGTGTTGTCTATATAGCTTAGCAAGGACAGATTGGAAGAACAGGCTATTGCCTAAAATCTCAATCCTTGAGTAATCAAGTTCTGAGTTCTGTCACTCTCTCTCTGTCTGTCTGTCTCTGTCCCTGTCTCGCTCTGTGTCCCTCTCTCTCTCTCTCTCTAGGTTCTCGGTCCTCGAAACTACCTACCCACCTCTCCTGGGACGACTCGATGTTCAGCAAACCTAACAACATCGAAATGACCCTGTCCGCCGATTGTGGCGGCGGTACTGCACAGCTACTGCTGGTGGTCAGATACACCGTCCATAAAGCTCCCACACCCGTCTAGACTACTCAATTTACGGCAACGTATAGCCAAAACATCAAGCCGAGTCTTTGAAGTAGTAGGGCCCTCGCTTTCACGTCTCCCCTCCCCCGCAACTATGGCTGCCCCCCCTCCCAACCCCCACCCCAACCCCACTTACCGTCCCCCCCCCCCCCCCCCCACGCTCTTCCAGTCGTTGTGGTCTATCAGTCAGTCGGCACGGCACCCCCGTCATTAATTATCCTCAAGGTCAGTGGATGGACCCTCGTAAGCATCGCTCCCAGCTCGAGTCAATTCATCGACAGCCCTTCTTACAGCACGGTCGTCATCAAAACCCCATAGCCTGACAAGCGAGGGCCCTACAGAGACCGCCGCGACTAAAAGAGAAGGAAGGCAGAGGCCAGAGTAAGAGGGGTGGTGTGGGCGAGGGGTGGGGTGGGGGTGGGGGGTGATGTACAGGGGACAGGGGGAAGGAGAGGGGGGTTGCCGTGGGTCGATAGCACCAGTATCGGCAAGGAGTGAAGCCACACAGCACACAGGCGATCGCCAGCAAGGAATGAGCTGCATTCATTTCCATCACAGCTGGGGCTGTTAACACACACACACACACACACACACACACACACACACACACACACACACCACCCCCCCCACACACACACACACACACACACACACACACACCACACACACAGCACACACGCACACACACACACACACACACACACACACACACACACACACACACACACACACACAGTCACCGACACACGTGAGTACTTCCATAGCAAGACGTCGCAATCATTACGAAAACACGTTGAACGGCTGAGCATGCAGCCACAAAAAGTACCAAACCGTGACCTCGCAGCTTTCACCGAATCTCGGACAGACATCGGTACTGAAGTTAAAACGGCACAAGATCGACATCGTCGGGAAAAGTGAACAAATCACAGTTCCTGTGATACCCAGGCGCCTGTGGGCGAGACGCAGCAGCAACAACAGCAGCGGGCCAGAAGCCGGGGGTATACAGCAGTGGACGGCGGACAGGCAAACACACCAAGCCCAACCCCCACCCTCCCTCTCCCTCTCCAACGCCCCCTCCCGCAGAAGGCCGTAAAAAAACACAGCGGCGAGCGCCACGTGCGGAACGCAAGCATCATAAACATATTTCATGCTCAACCAGACCCACCTTGCAATCCGGTCCGTGTGATGTAGGAGGCACAGAACGGGAGTTTGATTTGCCCATTTCGCGCAGGAACTGCTTCCACTCTGTCCCTGGGTAACTGTGTGTGTGGTGTGTGTGTGTGTGTGTGTGTGCGTGTCGAGATCTTCTCGACGGCGCCGCCGCCTTGTTGCTCCCCTGCAACGTGGACCGCCGAGGGGAGCGTCACCTACTCGGCACGTGAGACAAGTGGCCGCTGGAGACCCGGCCTTGCTCCCTGGCACTGTCCTCACGATACGAGTGAGCCTGCCTGCCGCACGGCCATTTCGTCTGTCATCTGGCGAAGGGATTGGGCGGATTTGGGACCGAATTGAAAGGAAACCACGCAGGAAGGGACTGTCGTCTTTGTCTTCTTCTTCTTCTCTCTCTTCTCTTCACTTTTTCTTTTTCTGCTTCTCTGTGCTGCGTGCCACAGAGGATGTCAGCAATTCTCCTCTCTCTCTCTCTCTCTCTCTCTCTCCTCCCTCTCACACACACACACACACACACACACACAATCACAGATCCTACTCCCTTTCCTTCTTTAATACAGAAATTCTCCTCTCTCTCTTCTCTCTCTCTCTCTCTCTCTCTCTCTCTCTCTCTCTCTCCGAGATCAAAGAAATGTCAGCCAACTGTTAAATGTCCGCAATGCTGTAAGAGGAGTATCTTGGTATGAAATGTTCCCTTTCTTGCTTCCTACCTTTGCTTGTCTCCCATCTTCAAGTCACATTTTCATACATTTTGTACAGATACACGTGATCGAAACATTACTGTGTAAACTCTCTCTCTCTCGTGGGCATCATGGCATGGTTTAAGTTACCAAACGACAAGCGCGCACGCACTCACGCACTCACGCACGCACGCACGCACGCACGCACGCACGCACCACACACACACACACACACACACACACACACACACACACACACACGCACAGCACAGACACAGACACACACACACACACACACAGAGCGTCACTGCTGCCGCTTTCAGATCAGACTCGCGTGACCTGTGCCCATACGAAAGGCACGCAACTGGCCTGTCACTTCCAGCCTCAAAACTAATCAGGCAAATTGACGGATGCCACGTGCCACTGCAGTCCAATGTGCGCTGATCCCAAACAAATCACTGATGATAACGGTACGCTTTGGGAATCTGTGCAAGCAACGAAAAAAAAAAAAAACCAAAAAACCCATTGACTACAGGTATGAGACTAACACATACCCCCACCTCACCGCAAAGAAATAGTTTTAAAGAAAAGATTTTTAAGAAGTAATACGTAATACATATAACAAAATAATAGTGATCAATCCATACGCAGGAACTGGCACTGGCAGAATCAGCAGAATTACTCGAAGTACACAAATATATCAACAAAAACAAACAAAAAAACGCGTAAATAAAATACTTACACACGTAGACAAAATAAACAAAACACTGTTACCAAAAATAAACCGTTCCTGTTCCAAGATATGTGGAAACCCAGACCATAATAAGATCAATGATGATCTGCAAAGTACTCGAAGCACACAAATATATCAACAAAAACAAACAAAAAACACGCGTAAATAAAATACACCCACACGTAGACAAAATAAACAAACTCCTGTTACCAAAAATAAAACCGTTCCCGTTCCAAGATATGTGGAAACCCAGACCATAATAAGATCAATGATGATCTGCAACCAAAGCCGGGTACTTGTAAAATGTTGAACTTTTACGTAAAGCATATTGCTGCTCTTCCGGTTTCTGACGCCACCTGTCCCCTGTTCACGCAAAGGATAATACAGTATCACTCCTTACCAGCTTTTGCCCTCTGCACACTTCCCAACTTCTCTTCTAGTCGCTGCCGGCACAAAACGAAGACCATGACACGTTTTCAGTCTCCTGCGTATTGTATTGACAATGGTGTAACTAAACAGTAACTAGTGCGTGTTCTTGTCCTAGCCTTCTAGCCCAAGGTAACAGGTCATACAGGTCATATTCCCAGAATCCCTTTTGCACCTACCCACCCCACCCCGGCGTCGAGTCAACTTTTTTCTCCCCCCCCCCCCCCACCTCCCCCTACCTTGTCTAGCCAAGCCATGCTCCAAAAATCCCCCACCCCATCCCCGGCTAATTCAACCGTAATCTTCACTACTAATATTATCGCTTTGCCTGCACCCCCCCTCCCCCCCCCCCCCCCCCCCCCACCCCCACCCTCCCGCTACCCCCGGCAATCCGTGTTCTTTTCCTAGCATTCTGACCCAAATTAAGTAACAGGCCATACTCCGAAAATCTCTTTTCCACCCCTCTCCCCACCCGGCCATTTCAAATGCATATATTCTCAACTGCTACTGTCATCACTCACCCAAAACACACACACACATTCAGAGCAGCAGCAGCAGCAGTTGTGCAGCTGCAGGCTGCGCTGTACGGCGTTTGACGCAGGTGTCGATACTGTGTTCTGAAGACGGAAAAGTCCGGACAACACCGAGGTCACACTCCGAGCATCGCTTTCCGGCACCTTCCTCCAAGGAAGGATGTCGTAAACCAGTGCTTGGAGTTTGCAAAGAGGTGTCGCTCAGTGCATTCGCTCAGTGCATTGCTGACGTCAGAAAGTATTGAAAACCGACGATGGTTTCGTGCGTCTCTTCCTGGTTGCTCTCTAGTTCGATCAGAGTGTAAACAAAATGAGATTTTCTTTAAAAGTAAGCAAGTAACTTGGTGTTTTACGCCCAGTCAACCATTACGGTTATATCTGGCCGATGTTTCTTTAAAAATGAAAGCTAGTTAGAGCATCTCTCTCTCTCTCTCTCTCTCTCTCTCTCTCTCTCTCTCTCTCCGTCTGTGCGCATGTGTACGGAAAGATCAGCGACAATCTGTGTGTGTGTGTGTGTGTGTGTGTGTGTGTGTGTGTGTGTGCGCACATGTGTACGGAAAGATCAGCGACAGAAACCCATTCTCTCTCTGCCCATAAACAATAGGAGCGAGATAATTACACGAAGGCTGCTCCAAGGGCAAGGCCCAAACTTACCCCGAGCGCTGGCTATCCAGATAAAGATCATCACAGCTTTACAGACACGCTCCATCGACTTCAGCGGGGCGCACAGGCGTCGCCTGGCCACACACAGCAAAAGCAAAGGGCGGGCTGGGGACGAGAAGAAAGCACGACTGTCTAGATCTGGAGGTTTGAATGCCTAGTGTTTGTCCGTGTGCTCAGACAGTTTGGAGAGTCGCCGCTCCTCTCCTGATCAATGGGTGGCCATTCTGCTGCTGCTGCTGCCGTAGCTGCTAGCTGCTACTGATTCGTAAAGGACTCGTCCTGAAACCGACCTACCCCCCTACCTCCACCCTCCTCTCCTCCACGCCACTATAGAATCAGAACTATTTGCTTAGCGGAACTTTCACCCACTTGCCGCGACAAAGTACCAAAAAAAACCTAGTTCTGAACCATCAAAATATTTTCCCTTCCCGGAATAACTTTGTTACGAAAATGTTAAACTGCGGCTGTAGTGATCCACGGAACGCCCGAGTATACGAAGGTTGCAGGTTTACAATTATTTAAAGTCAAGTTCGTCCTCGCAGACGCCAAAAATAAACCCGGAGCGACAGAGGGGTGGGGCAGGAGTGTCACTGGGCAGAATTATAATCGGGAGTCGAGCCATCGTTTTTCTGTCTTCGTTTGATCCGTCGAGAGAACAATGGAAAAAGAAACCCTCTGGTAAAAGTTCTTGTCTCACTGCCAGCAAAAGGAGAACTGATCAATAATAACGTTCGCTGGGCGGAAAAGAAAAGAAAAAAAGACAGGAAAAAAGAAGAAGAAAAAAAGAAGTGGTGGCCCATTCACTGAAGCTGCCTTGTAAGCTTTTACACAGACCATGCACACACTCCATTGTCATTGCGCTACATTTGTCGTGCCCCATCAACTAAACACAATCACTGCTCGAAATGAATTTTTCTGGGGGGATGGCGGGGTACGACGGGTGGAGGGAGGTCGGAGTGTGTGTATGTCGGGGGGGTGGGGGTAAGAGCGTTCGACCGACTTCACATGAATAGAATGGGACACAACCTTATTATTGAATCGTATAATGTGAATGGATGTTGATGTTCTGTTAAGTAAGTAAGTTGGTGTTTTACGCCCAGTCAACCAATGCGGTTATATCTGGGCGATGATGTTCTGTTAAAAAACAAAAAACAAAAAAAACAAAAAAGCAAGAAAGAAAGAAAAGAGAAAGGATCTGAATAAAAAAGAAAAGAAAAAGGACACAACAAAGGACATTTGATTTTTATGTCCTTAATCGCCTAAGGTGGCTCTCAACTATGTGAGTAAATGCTTAGGTACTTAAGCATTATTCTGCCTAAGGCACCGTGAAATGACATGTGAACCAGGACACCGCAAACTAAGCAATAACCACTTATTACTGTACTTGTCTTGCTCAGTCCTCAGTTCTTGCGATACACGCTGCTTTTTCTTGGCCATCCGGCGGATATCGATTTATATCTTCAAAGTCAACAAATTCAAAGCAAGCGGTAAAAGTAAAAGAGACTTAAGGAAAGTGTCTGGGACAGAAAGGAGATAACAGAATCAACAAGCGAAAAGTAGTTAATTATCACTCGAAAGACAATACAGGAACACGCCAATAAAGACCGGAATCGCCTACGGTAATTATCACCTAGCTTGCAAGTAAATACAAGGTACATAACTCCACCAGAGGTACATCCTCAAATTTAATAATAGGTTTTGTAACAGGTGTGATAACAGGTTTGGTAACAGGTTTGATCATGGTTCGGTAAGAGGCAGGACGCAATGGCAAATGAAAAGAGTGGGACT
>JABMCL010000059.1:1940000-1947500 GCA_018857735.1 Alviniconcha marisindica
TTCACGACGTCAACAAATCAGCGAAACGTCAACCAGCTCGTTCACCACGTCAACGTCGTTGTGGTGTGGGCCAGGTGACAGCTAGACAACACACGTGCCTTGATACCTGGACGAAAATTTACGGCGCTGTGCCTTGGTCAACAGAAAACCGAGCGAAACTCGGGCTCGAGTCTTGTTACGGGATGAATTAACATTTCTTTGCTGTACGTTAAACGAGCTTTTGGTTGTTGTTGCTGCTGTTGCACTCCAAAAAAGAAAACGAAGAAGAAAGGCAGCCGCAGAGTAAAGTCTGTAAACTACACGCACAGTTCCAGTGTCCACACCGTAAAAACGTCTTCGCCGATGAATACCACCACAACCAGCACACATCAAGCGACGGTGAGCGACCGCGGGAGGTAAGCGGTCCTCCCTCGCCCTATAAAATCCCCCCACAAAAGGTGGTCTGGCCAGGTGACAATACAAGACCTTGACACCGGGATGAGAAATGACGGCCAGGGCCGTGGTCAGCAGGAAATTGGGCGAGGCTCTTGACTTTCGAGGTTAGGCCCAATGATCATTAATTTTCTTATCTGGCGTGAGTACCCAAGCATTTCATGGTCGGCTCCCTGTGCCAAATGCGGACGATTTACACTTGACTGTTAACAGTGATATATATCCGCGATACAAACCACCAGTTGTTAACCAATAAAACAACAGGCAATTAAACTAATAAGCATGCAATGTTACGAATAAAACAAGAGACAATTAAACTAATAGGCATACAAACAGGAACATGTAACGCCAAAACTTTTTTTCAGAGCTAGGGCGCTGTGTGAAAGTCGAGGTGGCCGTCCTGGGCTTCCATCCCTAATAAGCCTACGGTTTTTGTGGACGTAAAGCAACACTCAACCAACCAACCATCAAAACTTTCCGCACGTCACTCTGGTTCCTGCTAAGCTTGGTCGCAGAATATCAAGCGGATCAGAAGATACCGTCCGGACAAAAAGCGTGATGGACAACCGGACAGGACGATTCCAACATACCCGTAACCTCGCTGTTGAGAGCATCACAACTGGTAAAATCTGCAGGAGAGGCCTAAAAAAACATTTTACTTTTCATTCAGGAGAGGCCTAAAAAACATTTGACTTTTCGTTCAGGAGAGGCCTAAAAAACATTTCACTTTTCGTTCAGGAGAAGCCTAAAAAACATTTTACATTTCAACGAAAACCTATCACACACACACACATACACACACACGCACGCACGCACGCACGCACGCACGCACGCACGCACGCACGCAATGCGACACGCAATACACAGCTTTTCCACCGACAACTATAAGCTACACAATTACGTACCTGAACTTCTGCACAAAGCATGGCAGCTGCGCTCAAACCCCCGCGAAAGCAATCAGTTTTGAATAACTTGATATGGTGTTGAACTTCCAACATTAATTAGAAAATTCTCTCACACTTTCGGCAAAACTACAGTCCTTATAATTCGTGAGGCAGATGCGTCAGCTGTCTCGCTTCTCAATTTCCACTCGAAGAAGCCACAGCTGCGTTCGGCAAATCAAATTAAATAACTTCACTCCTATCCCAGACACCAGTGAGTGAACGTCAGTTTTGAGAGAGAGAGAGAGAGAGAGAGAGAGAGAGGAGAGAGAGAGAGAGAGGAGGAGGTGGAGAGAGAGGGAGGGGGGGGAGAGAGAGAGAGAGAGAGAGAGAGAGAGAGAGAGAGAGAGAGAGAGAGAGAGAACCGAAATTTTAACTTCATTCTGCAATTTGCATGATGAATAACACGATTTGCTCAGCTCGTCGAAAACAGCTTTGGGGGGTAAAACAGAACTGGAATGGATCGCTTCGGCACGAAGTACTAATTTCCTTCGCAATAGGCTACACGGGGAGCCCATAAGCTCTCAGTTACGTTAAAGCAGGATTGTACAGAACCCCCATACCGAAGTAAATGGCAAGGTAAATTGGCCAATCAAAGCAATCAAAATATTTGAAACGACCGTAGTTAAAATGTTGGAAAAACTGAGGAGATTTTTTTTAAAATGCAATTCATGAACCAATAACGCATTATTTAATTTGTAATGCATGAAGGCATACAGAATAATGTTTTTATTTCACGTTCATTGAGGTTTTGTTCTCCTACTGTCTAAATGTGTCTAGGGTAGCAGAATGTCTTCCAGCTTTCAGAGAGACATTTCTAATCCAAGCAAATATCGAAGTTCACCCACATTGCACAAAAGGGCAGTATAAAAGAAATTAAAAGGCAAAAATAACCCATCTGTCTGTCTGTCTGTCTGTCTGTCTGTCTCTCTTCTTGACCTGTCTGTTAAGCAAGGGCAAAAGAGAGTTCAGTAAACTCCCAATTTAAGATCGATCCCCCCCCCCCCCCCCCCCCCCGTGCCCGCCCGTCCCGCTCCTGTTAATACTGATTTTTTATTACGTTAGAATGGGCGTTAAAAACCAGTTATCTATCTTCTTCAGATGTCCTGGGCATGCTGGAACTATAGAAATTGGCCAAACAGATAGACTGGGGAGCGGGACGGGGGGTAAAGGAATCATCACAAGCGGTTTGCATCTCGGAAGATCTGAAGTGTTTAGGAACGTCACTGAGAGCTACCTGCAGGCACAAAGCAAAGGACGCCACGCCATCGATCGCTTGGGGAAAGGAGGCGTAAGAGAGGTATAAAGTGATAGGACGATCAAGGACGGGCCTAGAGAGCCGGTTTGGCCTAGCGGTAAGGCGGTGGGCTGGTAAGCGAAAGGACCCCGGTTCGATACCGCTTCGGCTCTCCTTTCTCTTCAAAAGTTGTGGTTTGTGGACACTGTCCTGTGACTTTGTCCCTCACAATTAATGAAACATTAAAACGGCTCTCATCGCTGCCCACTTAATGCAGGTCATTCTGGTGGTGACAGTGTAGCGATAGGTATATACTCTCCCTCTTCCCCCACCTCTACACCCCCTTCTCCCCGTCCCTAATAAGCCGTACGGCTTCTGTGGACGTTAAGCACCATGTTTACTTACTTACTTACTTAGGACGGGCCACATAGTTCAGGAGCTGTGTCAGAGTCGAGGTGGACGTCCTGGGCTGTCCGTCCTAACGAACCTTCTGGTTTCCGTGGACGTAAAGCAACACTGAACCATGCTTCGGCATTGGTCTCAGCTTGTCCCTAATAATTATGTCAACCGACATCCGAGGACATTAAGCAACACAACCGAACCGAGCCAGGACGGGCCACCGTCAATCAGACCAATACCGGAATGGTTTCAAACTGATGCAATATCTTGGAGACTTGTGTGAGACAGGGTGAGCGCACAAGGGCTTTTCCGAGCGCATAGATATCATCACGGACCGGGTTGAACTGACCTCTCTCTCTCTCTCTCTCTCTCTCTCTCTCTCTCTCTCTCTCTCTCTCTCTCCCCCGCTTCGTTTTCATCAATTGACGATCTCTCTGTCCCCTTCCCCAGTTCGTTCCATCAGTTGACGACTCTCTCTCTCTCTCTCTCTCTCTCTCTCTCTCTCTCTCTCTCTCTCTCTCTCTCTCTCTCTCATCTCCATGAGTTGACGATCTCGCCCCGGCCCCTTCTCTCTCTCCATCACTTGATCTCGCCCCCCGCCTACTCTCTCTCTCTCTCCATCACTTGATGCTCCCCCCCCCCACCATTTCTCTCTCTCTCTCGTCTCCATCACCTGACGATCTCCACCCCCGTTTCTCTCGTCTCCATTGAATGAAGCTCGCTCCCCCCCCCCCCCCCCACCCCCTCCCCCCTCTTCTATCTCTGTCTCCATAACCTGACGATCTTTCTCCCCTTCCTCCTGTCCCGCTTCCATCTGTTGACGAGTTGACGATTTCTTTCCTCTCCCCCCTTCCTGTTCGTTCCATCAGGTGGATCCCCCCCCCCCTCTCCCCCCCCCACTTTTATCTCTCTCTCGCTCGTCTCCATCAGCTGACGATCTTTCTACCCCTACCCCACACTCCGAACATCGCTTTCCGGCACCTTCCTCCAAGGTTGAAGGAAGGATGTCGTAAACCAGTACTTGGAGTTTGCCCCTACCCCTCTCTCGCTTCCATCAGCTGACGATCTCTCCTCTACCTCGATTCCGCTTCGGCTGTCCTGTCTCTTGAAAAGTTATGGTCTGTGGACACTGTCTTGTGACTCTGTCCCTCACTATTAATGAATCATTAAAATGGCTCTCATCGCTGCCCATCTTAATACAGGAGTCATTCTGGTGGTGACAGTGTAGCGACAGGTATAATAGTCTCCCTCTTCCCCCCCGCCCCCCCTCCCTCCTCTCTCCCGCCTTCCTCGGTACCCCCCCCCCCCCCCCCCCAACCCCCGTCTCTCTCACTCTCTTTCTCCTCCATCAGCTGATGATCACTCCCCCTACCCCTCTCTCGCTTCCATCAGTTGACGATCTCTCTCTCTCTCTCTCTCTCTCTCTCTCTCTCTCTCTCTCTCTCTCTCTCTCTCTCTCCCCTGTTCGTTCCATCTCTCTCCCCTGTTCGTTCCCCAGTCTCTCTCTCTCTCTCTCTCTCTCTCCCTCTCTCTCTCTTCCCCCTCCCCCCTCTCTCTCTTCTAAAAGTTCTCGGAGTTCTCTCCCTCTCTCGTTCGTTTCCATCAGTTGACGACAAGGGATGAGGGAGGCGAGGCCGAGGGACAGACAGGCGCGGCCTCGGCGAGGGCGGTCCCAGCAGGCCGAGACAAACCACACAGTTGCCTGCTTCAAACTCGATCAGCCGGCCCCTGGGGCGAGGAGGTCCTGACAGCTTCATCCGACGCAACTCCCTAATGAAGAAATATTCCTTATCGCCTCGCGCTTCTAATCCAATTGCAAAAGAAGCTTGTTAAGATGCCGGGCACCCTCTCCCTCTTTTTCCCTTGCCGCTCCGGAGTGGACGTGTGTGTGTGTGCCTGTGTGTGTGTGTGTGTGTGTGTGTGTGTGTGTGTGTGTGTGTGTGTGTTGTGTGTGTGTGTGTGTTGTGTGAGTGTGTGTGAGTGTGTGTGTGTGTGTGTGTGTGTGTGTGTGTGTGTGTGTGTGTGTGTGTGTGTGTGTGTGTGTGTGTGTGTGTGTGTGTGTGTGTGTGTGTGTGTGAGTGAGTGAGTGAGTGATGTGATGTGAGTGTGTGTGTGTGTGTGTGTGTGTGAGTGTGCGTGTGCGTGCGTGCGTGCGTGCGTGCGTGTATGTGCGCGTGTGTGTGTGAGTGTGAGTGTGTGTTGTGTGTGTGTGTGTGTGTGTGTGTGTGTGTGTGTGTGTGTGCGCGTGCGTGCGTGCGAGCGTGCGTGCGTGCGTGCGTGCGTGCGTGCGTGCGTGCGTGCGTGCGTGCGTGCGTGCGTGCGTGCGTGTGTGTGTGTGTGTGGGTGGGTGTGTGGGTGGGTGGGTGCGTGTGTGTGTGAGTGAGTGTGTGTGTGTTGAATACTAAGCAGACATCATTATCACTGCTGAATAAAACTGTCAAATAAGCAACGCCAACGCACACGAAAGAAATCAAAGACGCGGTTTCATCAAACAACACAGCACACACAACACCTACGACATGTTCTCCTCATTTTACAGGACTACTCGGGTACGCAGTGACCAATGAGTTCGCTGTTCTCAACGTTAGCCTAATGCTTGTCTTGTGTGAACGAGCGCACGTGCACGTACAACGTCCTAACATTTCCAACGTCCTTCGACAGCTGCCCGCAGACATCATCATACGTGGACGCAGAAGGACCTGGTTCTTGAAAACCAACACCATCTGGTAACTCGGGAACAGCAACGGTCTACAGAATCAGAAGCACTATTCAAAATGTTTCCACGGCCAACATCGGGAGTGGAGTCTGATGTTCAGGATGACCTGGGCGTTAAGTAAGTAAGTAAACAGAAACCATAAGGATAACGTCCACAGAAACCATAAGGATTATTATGGATGGGGAGAAAGGGGGAAAGGCAAGGGGTATGGAGGTAGGGGAAGAGGGAGACTATGTACATATCGCTACACTGTCACCACGAGAATGACTCCTGCATTAAGATGCGGAGTGATGAGAGCCATTTTAATGATTCATTAATAGTGAGGGACAAAGTCACAAGACAGTGTCCACAGACCATAACTTTTCAAGGGAGAGGACAGCCGAAGCGGAATCGAGCCGAGGTGCTTCTGCTTCACTAATCTAACGCCTTACCGCTAGGCCAAACCGGCTGGCTCACAGTTAATAAATTGATAGATTTTTGTCCCCCCCCCCCCCCCCCACCTCACCCCATGTCTGCTCTGAGGTCTGGTCGCAGTGGGTGGGCTGTTTCTGTCGTGTAGAAATGCCAGTGGTGAAACCCGAGTACCGTCTCTGGTTCGGTTGCTTTGGGAGTTGACTGAGTTCTGTCCAGAACTGCGATCCAACCATCGTAAAACTAATGTGTATGTGACTGTTTTTCATTTAAAAGTAACACTTACATAAGCCTATCACTTTTGTGTTTCCTATACCTGTTGTTTGTCGAGTCTATGATTACGATGCTTGAATAAACTTTGTTTAAACCAACTGTGATCCAGCATTTGACTTGTGATTTGGTAACTTGCGTTTGGAACTGGTGTAAAGGAATTTTTGAACGTGTGATTCGTCCTGCGTTAAAATCCAAGAACTAATCAACTAACTAACCCATATTAAATAAAGCCAAGGGAACACCACAGAACTTGGAAGTACAAGAAGGGGTTGCTGGAATCTTCTTGCCCGGACAATCGCGACAGTCGCATCACTGAAGGCGAAACGCACGTCATCGGATCACAAGCTGGAATCACCGTTCATGTCGCACGACAATTTCCGTTAGAGGACGCTTGCGGGGGGTGGGGGGCAAAGCGAAAGCGAAGTTCAATGAACAGAGAAATATAATTTCTTCGTCGTCCGCGGTACCCCATAAAGGACAACTTCCAAGTCACAAACAGCATACAGACTTGAAGCAAAATCAATGGACTACAACCATCCAACTGTAAACAACTTCCCCACTTGAAGCAAAATCAATGGAATACAACCATCTAACTGTAAACAACTTCCCCGCTTTTACTTAACGACATGTGTGTCGCGCTTTTATATATATATTTTTGTTTGTTTGTTTGTTCTTAACATCCGCGAGTACATATATTCCCTAAAATCTGAGACCTTGTAAATGCGCCGGCTCTTTGACGAATAATTTTTTTTTAAACAACAACAACAACAACAAAAACAAAAAAACACTGGCACATTTTAAGGGAGCACAGAGACTTCCTTTCATTAGCTGTTCTCAGCCCTTTCCCCCAGCAGATACTTCGTTTCCGGTTTTTAGGCCGTAAGTTTGGATCTGGCCAATCCCCAGGGCCCTCTGAAGCCCCCAGTTTGCCCAGCACTGCATTTCTTAACCTGCCTCCAAGATTCGGCCCTAGAATTGAAACCACAGTCCACGGGCACTTCTTCCGGTTGTAATGAAAAAACATCTTCCACCTCCCCCCTCCCCCACTCTTTCTCTGCCCCCTCCCTCTCTCTCTCTCTCTTTCTCTCTCC
>JABMCL010000059.1:1955000-1972500 GCA_018857735.1 Alviniconcha marisindica
CACACACACACACACACACACACCCACACACACACACACAACGAGTATAAAAGTCCAAGCATGTCTTGGTTTGAAAACTTTACTCCAAATTTTCGCAAGCCATATATATGTGTGTGTGTGTGTGTGTGTGTGTGTGTGTGTGTGTGTGTGTGTGTGTGTGTGTGTGTTACTACCTTGATCCCGTCACGCCCGCTCTTCGCATCGAAAAAGAAAAAGAAAAAAGAAAAACCAGACAACGGCACGACCCTCGCCCGCAGTACGGAAAGACAGGAAGGGTCTAACGAACACATGAACACACTAGCGGACGCAGTACAGGAACAGTCATTAGTGTAGATTTGTGTCTTCTCCGCCATCTCCAGTAATCATTCACCTGTATCTTGTATCTATACCAAAGAGTATCGATTTTACGCCACGACCGCCCCCCCCCCCATCCCTCAATATACCGCACGACCTTACTCGCACGTGTAGAGCCTTTGGCACTACAAGCAGAAAACAGAAACAGAATGGCGAATAAATTGATTCTCTTCCCCCGAGGAGATTCGGGTATAATTCATCTCCTCGTCCCCTTTCTGTGCGTGTGAAACGCAGTTATCTTTTCATTTTTGTTGCCTTCCATTTCTTTTCTTGCACTCTTCAGTTCACCACAGTTTTGAACTTCACTGCTGTTGAATGCTTGTAACGTGATTTTCAATGCTGCACATTAAAGGGGACACCAAGCAACGCCTGTAAAATGTAGAAAATGTGCAAGTATTTCCGCTGGAAATGTGCAAATAAAATTATTTCCATTTGCAGCGTTTGTATGATTGTTCTATCAATATCTGAGCCAACAATCAAGAAAATAAATCACTGCCAGAGTGGATTTTTTGTTGTTTAAAAATTTGTATTCCATTTCTACAGACAGGACCCGTGATGCCTCTTCGCTCGGGGATGGGACTTCCTTTAAACTCTGGAACCTTTAGGACATGTTTCGAAGCAATCAGATGACACAGGTGAAACGGACTACCAAGCGGGCTACCTTTCCGTTGTCAACGAACGCCACACTCTACTCTACACTACATGCCGTCATTATTCTGTCCTCATTCTTCTTGCATCGGACAGACTCCTGCTGTCCCGCTTCGGTCTGGAGAGCTCTTTGTCTTGCCGCGTTTAATCTGCTGTAGCACGGACACCCAACAGTGCGCTGACATATATATGGTAAGACGTCTACACAGCCCCCTTGCTGTACCATCATTCTCTATCAACCTACGAGACTTCGCAGGGGGTAACTTTGTCCTGAAGCTGTATTAGTTACACCGTTTGATTTGCTGCAGCGCGCGCACACGCACACACATACAGGGAGAGAGAGAGAGAGAGAGAGAGAGAGAGAGAGAGAGAGAGAGAGAGAGAGAGAGAGAGAGAGAGAGACGCACGCATCCTAGTGCGTTAGCGTTTGGGAGGTCGTCGACACACCATCATTCTCTTTGAAACTTGAGACCTTGCACACTGTACTCTGCTAGAACTACTACTGCATTCTACAATGTTTCAACTGCAGTAGCACAGAAAATCCAGTAGTGCATTGGCGTTTGGCAAGTGGTTATCACAGAACTAAAAGGACCTTGCTAAATCCTTAAATCATCAGTCTCTTTAAAACTAAGAGATATTGCACGTTCTCTCTCTCTCTCTCTCTCTCTCTCTCTCTCTCTCTCTCTGTAGTCTAAATGAATAAATCTTCCGTATCGGTATCAGTCTCTGCGCGCGCGCGCGCGCACGCACACACACACATACAGAGAGAGAGACAGACAGACAGAGACACACAGAGAGACAAAAACAGAGACACACAGACAGAGATGTGTGAGAGTGAGTGCGTGTGTTTGTGTGTGTGTGTGTGTGTGTGTGTGTGAGTGTGAGAGAGAGAGAGAGAGAGAGTGTCTGTGCGTGCGTGCGTGCGTGAGAGAGAGAGAGAGAGGGAGGGAGAGAGAGAGAGAGAGAGTGTGTGTGTGCGTGCGTGCGTGCGTATCTCACATCGCTTGATTAGCCGCTAACAGGAAACAAGTCCGGCAAAGTCGTCCCCAGAAAGCCCCCGGGGACAGGTTCAAGACGTGCACGACGTTTCAGAAGACATTTCAAACAGGGTGAAGATGAAGCGCGAGGAATCTGGACCCATCGATTAAACCGCTCTGCCACAGCCGTGTACCCGTACACCTCCACTTGAAGCATGAATGATCGTTTAATTTCTCATGGCGAGCACCGAAATCCCTGTGGGCATCGATCCCGCACGCTTCACCACGCGCTATTGTTTGGTGTGCCATCATAATGCCAGATCAGCGCCTGGTCTCGATCAACAACTCAGCGTCAGGTCTAGTCCTCTGCCTCCGCTTTTTTTTTTTTTTTTTGGTATTATCTTTTCTTCCGACCGTGACGTGTCCGTTTATTCGGTGCAAGCGCTGTAAAAACTTGCATTTATGTCAAGGCGATCAATGTGTGATCCATAACTCCGGTTCCATTACTCCACTATCTTATTTTCTGCTGGACATGAATGCCTGCTTCGTATAATGGTTTGCTAAGCTTCTCTCTCTCTCTGCCCTCCCCTTCTCTCTTTCCCCTGATTTTTGGTATCTTTTCTGGATGTTAAAGGTATGTGTGGTGTGTGTGGTTGGTGTGTGTGTGTGTGTGTGTGTGTGTGTGTGTGTGTGTGTGTGTGTGTGTGTGTGTGTGTGTGTGTGTGTGTGTGCGCGCGCGCTCGATTTGTATACAGAGGTAGTTTCTGTTGGCTGGTTTTTATTCTGTGGTTTGCTGACCGAGTCCTATGGGACTGAAAAATAAGCCAAAGATCAATACGACATCAGCAAAGCAACTCAAGAAGACAATTTCCACAATGCAGTTCTCCACAGCATTCAAATGTATTTGGTGGAAACACGACACTGGCACTGTGGCACCGAAACAAGTGACGGCCGAGTTTCTGTTCTTCTCCGTCAAAGTGCAAACCTATAATCAACAGTTACTTAATACAGACATTAGTTACATTATGGGTTTTTTTCCCCTTTATACTTCCTCTCTAAGCCCCCATCCACACCCCACCGCCGCCATGAAATGATGGCACCCACAGTTGGACCCATGGAGACTTGGACCAGAGGGTCGTCGCATATATAAAATATTAAATATATATATATGTATATTATACACACACACAGACACACAGACACACACACACACACACACACACACACACACAATACAGCCTCTGTATGGAAACTGTATTAAGTACTACCGGCAGACAAGAGAATGTTAAATAAGACACGAAATAGTCCAACACCCACCCACCCTTCCTCCCTGCAATGATTTTGTTAAGTTTTCACGCGCTAAGAACAGTACAATACTATTTCCGGCAGGTGTCTGGAGAGTCTGATGTCTGACAGGGTAGCACGTCATAAATCTGATAACTGTATACTAAATGTGATTGCAATCGAATTGTCATCGATTCGAGTTAGTCACAGAAAGTCCCTTTCCATCGCTCCGTACTACTTCTGTTTCCTTGGAGATCTGTTTACAGTGCAGGAGGGGGCGGGGGGGGGGGGGGGGGGGGGGGGTGGGGGGTCTGGCCCCTCCCCAACCGTACACACACACACACCTCTCCTCTCTCTCTCTCTCTCTCTCTCTCTCTCTCTCTCTCTCTCTCTCTCTCTCTCTCTCTCTCACACACACACACACACACACACACACACACACACACTACTCACACACACACACTCTCTCTCTCTCTCCACACACACACACACACACACACACCCTCTCTCTCTCTCTCAACACACACACACACACACACACACACACACACACACACACACACACACACACACACACACACACACACACACACACAAAAACTGTACGGCTGTCACTGCACGATACGAACTGTACCCTACAATCTCAACAACACAAGGCGGAGTAGCTCCGCATGCGATCAGGTGCAAAGCTCTCCTCTAATTGGTCGGCACCGATCCACGTGGGAAGAACAGGGACCAGTCGATTCAATCTTGCACGTGACCAAGTGGGCATCAAGGGTCTCTGCCAATGAAAACCTGTCGGGTGTCCGAACTAATGAAAAGCGCTAACGAGAAGTGGTAGGCAGACCATACGTATTACATTCATTAACTGCACTTGATGACAGGGTTTGGGGAGAGCCTGAATAGGTCCGTCAATCAAAGTTCTGGATTATGAAAAGGTGGCTGTGCACATTACAGACTCGGAAAAGCACGTGACAGGAACCTGAATGAGCGGTCAGCGAGTGTGATGTGAAGACGTTAGGAACGTCACTTCATCAGTTCACGAGGTGTGTATTCTTCAATACTTGCAATAAAATAAATTATAAACAAACAAACAAAAAGTACAATCTACCGAACATATCTGAGGAATGGTAACAAAATCCCCACACCCGAACAAGTTTATTTTCTCACCGCCCACCTACCTACCTACCCCAAGGAAGGTGTCAAAACCGCGTGGTTCAAAAGCATGTAACTTAGGTAAGTTAGGCTGGAAATTAGTTACCAGCTACGAAGCCTTTCTCACTCTCTCTCTGTCTCTCTGCTCTGATGCAGGTTTCCAGCACATTCGTCAGTAAGACAGCTGTTTCCTGACCAAAGCTCCATTGCTTCCCTCAATGCCAATCAATACGGTGTTGGGGAAGGGAAGGGGTGTGGAGGGCAGGCAGGGTGGGGTAGGAACGGATCAGAAATGAGATCAGCATGGGTCCGATTCATCTGCTGACCACAGTGACATCAACCTCGGGGTCTGACTGCCAACAGACTGCTGGACATCGTGTCTCCCTCAGTGGCGAGTTTCCTGCCTGACATTTGGATCTCTCTCTCTCTCTCTCTCTCTCTCTCTCTCTCTCTCTCTCTCTCTCTCTCTCTCTCTCTCTCCCTGAGCCCTGTGAATCTCTCTTTTTTTCTCAGGGCCCAAGAATCTCTCATCTTTCTCTCTCTGAACCCAAGGAATCTCTCTGTCTGTCTGTCTGTCTCTCTCTGTTTGTCTCTGTCTCTCTGAGCCCAGGGAATCTCTCTCTGAACCAAAGGAATCTCCTCTCTCTCTCGGTCTCTCTCTCTCTCTCTCTCTCTCTCTCTCTCTCTCTCTCTCTCTCTCGGTCCTTTGTTGTTCCTTCCAAATCGCAACAAACATGATTTCCTGTTCCAGCGAGCTCAGTCCAAGTAGCACGACTATCTTCCTCACTACGGCCACACGCAGGAACTTGCTCGATCAAGAGTCATCCCACAACCATTCATTTGCACCCAATCACGGACAAGACGTCATTCCAAGCCAAGCCCACGTTTACGGCGGCTTGTATAGTCTTCAACTGGATAGAGCCGGCGCGTTCTGGCCCAGCGAACTTATCACTAACGTTCGATTCCTGTCAGGGGAGTGGTGGATCTTCGCTCCTAACATGCTAGGTAATTCCACTTTTCAGACTGGTTGCCGTGGTTTTTTCTCTCAGTGCTCTGGTCTGCTTCAGTGCCCCACTCTTCATTCTCTGTCTGCCACGTCCGTCTCTCTCCCTGTTGTCCTGGGGTGACCCTTTGCGGTTGACAGGACGTTAAAATTCAATTACTACTACTACTACCAATACCATCCGTCTGTTTGTTTGTCTGTTCGTCCGCCCAATTGCCACCCCCCCCCCCCCCACCTTCCCCCGTAAAGCCACAATCACCCGTACTTTCAAACAATTCACAATGCCCACTCATATTACCTAGCAAAAACAACAACAATAATATTAATATTTCTAACGCTTTGAATCACTCTTTTTAGTACAACTACAAGGCTCAAACAACAGAAGAACTCGCTTGCTTATTTGCACAGCACACCGTAGACAATGGGGGTAATCTGCACGTCAGGTAGCAGGCACCCTCAACGGCAGCAGATTTCCAAGCTTTCTGCCCTACGTGGCTTGGAACTCTCGAAATGAGGAGCTTAGCGAGACTAGACTACTCACATTATTATTCATTACTAGACACCGCGCTCGTGTCGTCGTCACGTGTTAAACTGCTGACGAAACCTCTTTCCGCGCACGCAGTTCATGCTCCCCGACACTTGCATTCCACACACGCAGGCATACCCCAATGTCTCTATTCCACGCATGCCCCAATGTCGACACCGCGTTTTATAGTCACTTACTGATTAAATTATTTCTAGTGACTACCCCGTGCCTTTCACTTTTCTGTCCTCCTCTCACTTTCAAACACTACTCTTCTTTAGATCTAAGAGCTGAGAAAAAGCACCAAAAAAAAGCATATATATATATATATATACAAATAATTGATCCTTCTTCTTCTTCTTTTTCCACGCTACTATTCTTTAGGCATTTCGCATATATCCTTTCGCCCCATATGGAACTTTCTCATGGGAAACGTTTGGCCTTTTTCCCGAGGAAAGCCAACAGCAACGAAATCGTGCTCCCAAGCCTCATTGCACGATCTTTTTTGTTTTACTTATCCCGCCACCACCCCAACTCCCCAAACGTGCACGGGCACACACACACACACACACACACCACACACACACACCACACTCACAGAGCACACACACACACAGCACACACACCACACTCACACACAGCACACACACACAAACACACACACACACACACACACACCACTCTCACACACCACTCTCACACACTCAGAGTGTGAACAGTCCACACTCCTCGTGGAGTGGCAGGAAGGACAGCAAAGAGATGATGACCAATGTTGTCCTTAGGCTAAGACTGTTAAGTGCTGGTCAAGACTAGTGATACTGATACCAATCGACATAGTGACTCACACGTGTATGTACAGGAGACATAACCACTAACGCGTTGTATAAAGCAGTTAGCCAGTAGTACAAACAGCACACATGCACACACATGCACACACACACACACACACACAAACAAACAAAAAACCCACAACAACAACAACAGGAGCCTTGATCAGTAGGTAGACTGGTAAAAAAGCATGTCATTAATGATAATTTATAATTATTACTAAAGTTTTAAAATACATTTTCCAGTTCAAAGGTCTGTGATATGTAACACATGATGCACTCATGTAGCACAGCAATACTGTAGTTACAGTGAGTCTATGTCTAGACTAAAGATAAACTGCACAGATCTTGAAACACAATGCACCCCCCCCCCCCCCTTTTACTTTGGAGTCATCATAATTTTCAATACAATTTTAAATTTAAAGTATGGCTCCGAGTGATGATGAATTATTAAACAGCTGATAAGCTGCTTTCTATAAACTGAAATGCTTATGCGCTTGAAGTGCTGAACTGCTTTTTCATCTGAGGAAAGAAATGCACCTTACAGAATCTTTTAAAACTTGTCACCGTCACTAACATTTTTAACACTACTATCATGATAATGATCTGTCATATTTACAGAGAGCAGTAAATGTTACCTATCTTTATTATAAATAATTATCACTAAATACTACTACTAATAATAATAATAAATGCAAGAATACTATCAATAATCATCAACATCAATGCATTGTAATATATTTGATCTCCGTTATCATTTGATTGCCATTACTGTATCAGTACTTTAAAAAAATTTCATCATGCTCATTGTTAATGTCATTAGCAATGATAGAAATTAATGCACCTTTGGCATGTAAAGTTCTACTACTACAGGCAGTTTTAACTAACTTCATGGGGGGAAATGATTCATTATCCCCATGACAGCATGCATCATGTGTGATGGTGTGCATTATATGCATTAACATGGCCCCATCTTACTACAGCAAAGAATAGCATTACAATGGCTAGACTTTTTTTGCCTCTCACACACACACATATAGATATATATATATATATATATATTGGTTTGTTTAATTGGTTATACATGTGCCTGAAAATCAAAGTATCAGTGGAAATTGGGATACAAAGTTTTACATTGACTATAATAATTATTATAATAATAAAAAGGATTTCTAGAGTGCCCATTTACCACACAAGGTGGGGAGCACAGGGTGCTTTACAGTAACACTAACAACACACACACACACACACACACACACAACTTGCTTCAAGTAATAAACCCAAACTGTTAACTTCTCATCGCAAGCATTCTCCATACATATATATTCTCATTAAAGCAGAAACTACAAAATATCAGTTTTCACCTTTATTTAAAGAGAGAGAGAGAGAAGAGAGAGAGAGAGAGAGAGAGAGAGAGAGAGAGAGAGAGAGAGAGAGAGTATTTTTAAACCATATGCACAGAGATTACCAACCATTATATATATAACTTTGATCACTTTAAAGTTCAAGGCCACCATCTTCTATTTCTAAACACAAAATAATCTGATCATTATTTTTTAGGCTGAAGCCTAGAAAAAAACAACCAAGTAATTAATCGCTGAAGTGTTATGTTTAGATCCCGAAGACCTAAAAAGTGCAAATCTGATGGAGTGTGGGTTGGGGTTGGGGTGTGGGTGTGTGGGTGTGGGTGGTGTGGGGTGTGGGGGGGGGGGGGGGGGGCAGGGGAAAGAAGAAAGAGGAGAGAGTATTACATCCTTCATTAAGAGCCTATTGGGTGCATCAGTCCCCCCATGAGTCGAATCCCACAATGCTAATCAGAGATCAGAGGGGTTATCAAAAATCTGATCCCTGTGGGAAGGTTACATTGGTTGCCTAGGTCAGGCACATGTTTTACAAACCAAGTAGCTCATCGGTATCATTATTTGTACTGAAAAGATACACTGAGTGAATCTGCTGTTTATTAAATGGAAACACCTTCACTTGAAAGCTGACACTAAAATTTGCCAAAAACATTCAACAGTTACAGTAAGCACTTTGTAAGAACACCATTCAAAAGCAGACAGGTGACTCCTGTTGCTCAGAAAGTTTCTTGTTGTTGCTTTTTTAAACACAAATGTAAATCTGGTGATGGATGACTGAATGACCATCCTGAGGTAGTCTAGAAGCCTTGAAACCCACCCAATTTACATGAAGGGTGCAGCTGGTGGTGGTGGTGGTGGTGGTGTGTGTGTAGGGGTGGGGGGAATTATGAACATATGTGTGAACACACACACACGAGTACATAATGCATAATATTAATACTGTATCATATTTTTGTTGGCTGGTTAATATAAACACGTGCAAGTGTGTGTGTCTCTCTCAATATATATACATGTAAGTACATTTGTGTGGGTATTGGCTCTTCATAATCATATCATATGCACTATAATATTTATGGTGCCTGCAGACTGGTTAGGGTGTCTCCACCCCCACACTCCAAATTTGTAACTAATCAATCATGATCAGTCTAACAATAGCAGCACAGCAGTGAAGCGGCCGCACCAGTGAAGAACGAAGCAGAATGGGACAACTTACAGCTAGGCCAGAACCACTTCAGTAACTGGTATTTTACCATGGGCAGAAGGACCATCTTGTGTTCATTAGTTTCCAATTTTGAAGTCTTGCACATGTATATCATTCATTGTCTAATGTGTAAGTAACATTCTAGTCGTAATCTTTGCAGGTCGGTCAGCTACTTTAGTTTGTGGACTAGTCTTAATGTAAAGTGCTGTGAGACTGTTCATGCAATGAAAGAAATACACTGTACAGGTACACTGCTTAAGAAGTCTTGATTTATGATTATTAACCCCAGCATCAAAACAGAGAAGGTTGAAAATGTGGTCACTAGACCCTATGAATACCTTGAAGCATGGACCTGTATACCATAGCTATATAGGTCCATTAGATTTAGACACTGTGGCAACAACAGCTCAGAATCATATGTGAAGCAAAAACTGGGAGGGTGTAGGCCTTTCTAATTCTAGTAAAGAAAATCATGCAGGAAAATTTAATAAAAATTTAAGAGAACACGAACAGCCCAAGCATGCTGAACAGGAGACCCCAAATAAAATCAACACTTTCAAAATCCTCACATTATATATATATTATTATATATAAAACTGATAAAAATCAAAGAAAAACAACAAGTTGGCATAAAATTTCCCACATTTTCAGCTGACGCCTTCCTCGGGGGTTTATTCTTAACAACTGAACGAGGGTAAAAACACACACACACACACACATATATATATATATATATATATATATATATATATATATATATATCTAGAGAGAGAGAGATGAAGGTGATGCTGGTAGTGATGAGGTACATCAAATTTATATTTGGATAACTATGTCACAAAAGACAAACACAAAACCCAGCAAAGATCTCAGTCTACCCAGAGCCTTATTCAAACTTCACCCAAGTGGTTCAACGAACAGTAGTACAATATATATATATATAAAATATATATAATATATATATATATATATATATATATATATATATATATATATATATATATAGTACTGTCTACAGGGGGCTGTCTACAAAATTTGAGGATTTGAACATGGGGAGGCAAGGGGAGAGGAGTGGAGAGAGAGAGAGAGAGGGGGGGGGGTGAGGTTGTCACACAATCACAAATATTACCTCTGATCACTACTACCACAAGCCGCCTCCTCTAAACAAACAATCAAATGGTGCATTCATGGAAAATCGATGTGTGGCTGTTTACCTTCTCTGGCACCCACTTGGCCACTGGAACCCACCATGCAAACACTCGGCCCCTGCGATGGAAAGCGCGGGGAAAGCGGGGTGGAGAGAGGCAGCCAGATTAAACTCCCATTCAGCTCCACAGACACGTTCCTCCTTCGCTGTCTCGTCCAAGTTTCCAGTGTGCACGTCTCCGGCTTGTGATACCGCTGCTCCTTTTTCACAGATCAACCTCTCCCCATCTTCCCCATCTCCAAAGGAACAGAGAGTGTGGTGTGGCAGTGGTTGGTGCTGGCGCGAGACAGACCTCTCGGTCGCGGTCCGCGGTGGTACAGTGTACGACTGTGTGCTGGCTCACCGCTCCTTGGTCGATCTTGTGCGAACGGAGACCGAAAGTTCGCTTTCTTTTGGCTCACCTCCTTCTCGCCTGCTTCGCTCGACAAATGCCGAGCTGCGGTTACAATCAGAGCAAGACAAGCATCAGGGAGCTCTGGTGGCATTGCAGCACACAGAACACGAGGAAAGATGTCTGATTTATCTCAGCACTGCTCGAGCTTTCGGCGAGGGGCACTTCGTCTTCTTGGGCTTCTGGCGCTAGTAGCAGACGGCAGACCAACTTTCCAATCTCGGCTCTCCCAAAGCTGATCAATTTCGCATGAGCACAAGACTTTGATTCGTCACTCTGACGAAAAGCATGCGGTTCCAGCTAGCAGATAAGAAGGAGAATAAACGGTAATAACAAGCAAAGACTTACCAGATTCCGCAAACGTAGTGGCGCTTAGTTTCCACGAGAACGGCACAACCGTCTCGGCGTCAAAATCCACGATCAGTGTTTGCCAGAAACGGGTTTACTGTCGTAAAAGCTTCACACGTTTGTCGTAACGGGAAAGAAGCGGCCGCGCGTGGTGGCGCGCGCTACGAGCGATTTGCCGCGTGCGAGGACCCAACTTGCAAAATTCTTTCATCCCTCTGTTTGACAATTGTTGCTTCAGCAGCCGCCAAGAAGGCAGTTCGAGCAAAGGCTGTCCAAAATCCCCCCGAAAGTGAGTCTGTTGGCAGTTTTTGTCTTGACCGATAAAAACATTCCCACTAGACCTGACTACCATCAGTGTCACTTGAATAGTTTTGCCGTAAGGCTAGGACTAAGTCTTCTTGTCACAACCACGAAACAGAGATTAAAAGTCTGCGCTGTAATGATCACGAGTCGGGTTTGGGCAGGTCAGGTAGCCAACATTGCCTCTACGGTATAACTGATGCATCGTATCCGGTCCCATATAATGATGTCCCGGCTACCGTCTAGACCACTAACACATCGGAACTTGGGACTCATTTTCAGAACTTGCAATATCTAATCTAGTGAAACTGGGGCGGGGATAATCACCGGTGGTCCTGCCGCGACATCGTGTGTGTGTGTGTGTGTGTGTGTGTGTGTGTGTGTGTGATGTGTGTGTGTGTGTGTGTGTGTGTGTGTGTGTGTGTGTGTGTGTGTGTGTGTAGTGTGTGTGTCAGTGTGTGTGTGTGTGTAGTGTGTGAGTGTGTGTGTCAGTGTGTGTGTGTGTGAGTGTAGTGTGTGTGTGTAGTGTGTGTGTCAGTGTGTGTGTGTGTGTGTGTGTGTGTGTGTGTGTGTGTAGTGTGTGTGTGTGATAGTGTGTGTGTAGGTGTGTGGGTGTAGGTGTGTGTCATGTGTGGTGTGAGTGTAGTGTGGTGTGTGTGTGTGTGTGTGTGTGTGGTGTGTGTGTGTGTGTGTGTGTGTGTGTGTGTTGTGTGTGTGTGTGAGTATGTGTGTGTGTGTGTGTGTGTGTGTGTCGGCGCGCGTGGTGTGTGTCGTTTGTCGTGTGGTGGTCGCTACTGTGTCAGTGTGTGTGTCATATGTGTGTGTGTGGGGTGCAGTGTGTGGAATGTGTATAGTTTTGGTGTATGTGTGTGTGTGTGTTGTCAGTGTCGTCAAGGCTATGGGTGTTGTGTGTGTGTGTGTGTGTGCGGGGATGTCGTGTGTGTGTGTGTGTGTGTGTGTGTGTGTGTGTGTGTGTGGTGTGTGTGTGACAGTGTGTGTGTGTGGTGTTGTGTGTGTGTGTGTGTGTGTGTGTGTGTTGTGTGGGTGGTGTGCAGGGCGCGCGCCGTGCGTAGTCATGAGTCAGTGTCAGTCAGTGTGCCATATAGAGTGTGTGTACGTGTGCCAGTGTGTGAGAAAATGTGTACTAGTATATGCGGTTAGTTTGTTTAGTTTATCTCCCCCCCCCCCTCCCCCCCCCTCTCCCCGCCCCCCCCCCCACTAGACCCTATGAATACCTTGAAGCACTGATGGACCTGTATACCGTAGATATAGGTCCATGCATGGATCGTGAGCCGGTTTGGCCTAGCGGTAAGGCGTTAGGCTGGTACTGAAGCGGAAGGACCTCGTTCGATACCTCTTCGGCTCTCCTTTCTCTTCAAAAAGGTTGTGGTTTGTGGACACTGTCTCATTTTGTGACTCTGTCCATCACTTCCTACTGAAACATTAAAATGGCTCTCATCGCTGCCCATCTTAATGCAGGAATCATTCTGGTGGTGACAGTGTGTAGCGATAGGTATAATCTCCCTCCCTCTTCCCCCACCTCCATACCCCCTTCCCCCCTTCTCCCCGTCCCTAATAAGCCTTATGGTTTCTGTGGACGTTAAGCACCATGTTTACTTGCATGCACTGGATCCCATGGGTCCATGCCTTGAAGCCTTGGCCACTCGTCGGCTGGCTACACCAGTCCCAGCCTTGCCAGACGGCCGCTTTCCTGAGGGAGAGGAAAAACGGCGGACACTGAAGCGGCAAACTGACATAACTTGACGTCAGGTATGCTAATGAGGCTATTGTGCGTAAAGGCCAGTTGCTGGGAGCGTTTTTCATCGACCGCAAACTGAGCCGGTTAGCCTTTGGCTCTTGCGTAAGATAAGACAACAGTTGTGTGAGCGCACTCAGCAGCATTGGCTGAGGTCCACTTCAGTCTTACTCTTAGCCCGTCTGGGTATTGACGGCGGATGACTAGTGACTAGTGAAACCACACACACACACACACACACACACACACACACACACACACACACACACACACACACACACACACAACACACACACACACACGCACGCACGCACGCACGTACGCACGCACGCACACACACACACACACACACACACACACACACACAACACACACACACACACACACACGTACGCAGGCACGCACACACGCACAAACACACACGCGCATGCACGCACGCACGAACGCAAACACACAAGCACACGTACGAGCACACACACACACACACACACACACACACACACACACACACACACACACACACCACACACACACACACACACACTCACTCACCACTGACACATACACACACACACACACACAACACACACACACACACACACACACACACTCACTCACTCACTCACCACTCACCACACACACCACACACACACACCCCACACACACACACACACACACCAACGCACGCACGCACGCACGTACCCCCACACACCCACACACACAACACAACAACCCCAACACACACACACACACACACACACACACACACACACACACACACACACACACAGGGGTCTCCTGTATTCACCTAGATCATTAAGTGGAATAACTGAGGCGAATCGGTAGGGCCTACGTACCCGCCGGTCCAACCCCCCACCCCAACCCCCGAACCCCATCTCTCTCTCACCCCGAAGTTCAGATGGTTACAGCTCCTCTGAATGGGAGCAAGCTTCTCAGAGTTCAGGAGCTGTGTGAGAGTGGAGGTGGCCGTCCTGGGCTCCCCGTCCTAATGAACCTTATGGTTTCTGTGGACGTAAAGCAACACTGAACCATGCTTACGCACTGGTCACAGTTTGTCCTTAATACGTCAACCCGACATCCGAGGATTAAGCTCTACATCATCGTCAGCAAGCTTCACTGGTAACAAAAAGGCTGGTCAGTGTTACGTCAGTCAGTGCAGGTACAAGGTTCGGTTTTACCCGGCCCGTTTCGTGAGCTGGTTTTGGCCTAGTGGTAAGGGGGTTAGGCTGGTAAGCAGAAGGGCCTCGGCTCGATTCTGCTTCAGCAGTCTTCATGAAAAACGTTATGGTTTGTGGACTTTGTCTTGTGACTTTTCCCTCACGATTAGTGAAACATTAAAATGGCTCTCATAACATCTTAAAGCAGGTGGTGACAGTGTAGCGACAGAAAAAGAAGAAGAAAAAATAAATAAATCTGAAACAAGAATGACTGCTTGCTGCTTTTGTCTGGTCCTAATAGCGTTCTTTTGAACCTTTCGAGTGTAGCGTTAGTTTTATAATCTCCCTCTTCCCCCTTCTCGCCGTCCCTAGTAAGCCTGGTGGCTTCTGTGGACTTGCTAGCAAGCTCCACTGCTAACAAGGACGTTGGTCGGTGTCAGTGACGCCAGTCGATCGGTACAGGTACAACGCTCGATTGCACCAGTCCCGTTTCTTAACCCCTCGACGCTTCCACAAGGCAGTGACTAGGTCAGGGGCCGAGACAAACTCCAAACACTGGTTTACGACATCCTTCCTTCAGAGGAAGGTGCCGGAAAGCGATGTTCGGAATGAGGGGCCGAGACTGAAAGAATGGCTGTGAGCCGGTTGGGCCTAGCGGTAAGGCGTTTAGGCTGGTAAGCAGAGGGACCTCGGTTCGAGTCTGCTTCTGCTCTCCTCTCTCTTCAAAAGTTGTGGTCTGTGGACACTGTCTTGTGACTTTGTCCCTCACAATTGTGAAACATTAAAATGGCTCTCATCGCTGCCCCCTTAATGCAGGAGTCATTCTGGTGGTGACAGTGTACCGATAGGTATATAATGTCTCCCCCCCCCCCCCCCCATAACCCTTCCCCCTTCTCCACGTCCCTAATAAACCTTATGGTTTATGTGGGCGTTAAGCACCATGTTTACTTACTAAGAATGGCTGCTTAACTAGGCATCTACATGTTGCTCTAGTTTAGTGCATGTCACGGTTGGCGTGGTTAGCTAAGTCCACGTCGTGATCCACCAAAAACTACGTGCCGATTGATCGGTCGTTCGATGCACTGGTCAGTCGCCCTGTACTCTACTGGATCGATCATTGCGTTGTCAGTAAGTTAACGTTCTCTCTCTCTCTCTCTCTCTCTCTCTCTCTCTCTCTCTCTCTCTCTCTCTCTCTCTCTCTCTCTCTCTCTCTCTCTCTCTCTCTCAGTCTCTCTCCCTCTCTCTCTCTCTCGGTTTTTTAAGGAGTCGGGGGGAGGCCTTGAGGGTTGCTTGGTTGCTTAGTTATTTTACTTGCTTAACTTGTTTGCATTTTTCTGGAATTTCAGTTACTGGTCTTTTACTTATTGTTCTGTTCATTCAGCATACAAATTTTTACTACTACCACTACCACCATCATCACCACCACCACCACCTCTACTACTATTATTACTGCTACTGCTACTACTACTACTACTGCTACTGCTGCTGCTACTACTACTACTACTACTACTACTACTACTGCTGCTGCTGTTGCTGCTGCTGCTCCTATTACTACTGCTGCTGCTGCTGCTGCTACTACTACTATTACTGCTGCTACTACTACTACTTCTGCTGCTACTACTGCTGCTACTACTGCTACTGCTACTACTACTACTACTACTACTACTACTACTACTGCTGCTGCTGCTGCTGCTACTACTGCTACTGCTACTGCTACTGCTACTACTACTACTACTACTACTACTACTACTACTACTGCTGCTGCTGCTGCTGCTGCTGCTACTACTACTACTACTACTACTACTACTACTACTACTACTACTACTGCTGCTGCTACTACTACTACTACTGGACGATTCTTATAAAGTACTACTCTCTAACGAGAGCTCAACTCACTGCGCTCTACAACTAGTGACGAAAACAGTTATAAATGTGGAATTAAATGATCCAGAACAATCTAGAGACAGACAGGAAGACAGGTATTAAATTCTGTCATGAAAGCAAAATTTAACACACACACCCTAACTACACACACACACACACACACACACACACACACACACACACACACACACACACACACACTAACTAACTACACACACACACACACACACACACACACACACACACACACACACACACACACACACACACACACACACACAACAACACAAACACACACCACACACACACACACACACACACACACACACACACACACACACACACACACACACACGCATACACACACACACACACACTCACACACACACACACACACACACACACACACACACACACACACACACACACACACTAACTACACACACACACACACACACACACACACACACACACACACATACACACACACACACACACACACACACACACACACACACACACAACAAATATTACCTACGGAACTGAGTGAAACACACGTATGCTGTTTATTTGCTCAGCACATAATGACGTTTGTTCCGGCAAGCCACCTAAATTGGACGACGCCGGGAAATCGGCCTACATGAATGCCCACGCAATCAGGGAGCGTTTCTCGTCAATTCGCTCTCCTCCCACAAGTTCGTTTGCCGGGGGGCGAAAGCAGACGGCACAAATTGACGCGGCCACGGCGTACCGGGGTGTCCTACCCGGGGTAGATCGTTGCTACCCGACCCACCCAGTCGCACGTGCGATCATTATCGATACGTGTGCCCCGTGCTATTTGCACTGCGTGCCAACACGCCGGCAGCCACCTTCATCAGAGCCAGAGAGGCAACGATAGAGAGAAGGAACCCGGTGTCTGATCACAGACAAGTCGGCCTTGACCTTGACATCGTGGCGAAGACGATCGCGACGAAGAAAAGGAAGCTGATGTCGCAGACAGAATGAGCTAGGCATTTTATGTCACTTTTTCATTTTCAAAAAAAGAAGCAAGAGAAATCATTGTTATTTGATACCGTGAAAAAGTGGGTACGGTGTCTGATCACAGA
>JABMCL010000059.1:1977500-1985000 GCA_018857735.1 Alviniconcha marisindica
CGTCTGTTATGTCGATGTGACAAAGTACCTCGGCAGAAGGTCACAGACCCAGTTTATTTTTGTCTCCAGCCTGGACTCTCGTATTGACAACGTTTAGACCCAAAGTCTAAGACAAAATGCCAAGAGCATGATGGAAATTCTACGAAACCAAAAACCCGATCTGCTAAGAGATCAAAGCACACATAAAGGTTAAAAGAATACTTATTTTATTCCGGCAATACAAAACCTGCGCAGATTTGCAGTGAAAATACATTCTTTCGTGAAACAGACGGATGATGCACTAACAAATGATCACAGCTTCGTGCTTACATTCTCCCTTAAAACGTCTCCACCGGTGAGCTAAGCAGTTAAAAACAAGCGTTCATTTTTCACTTTTTGTGTTTCGATCTAGTCGAGGAACGCCACCAGACAACTTTGTTTCAGATGGTTATGCCCCCCCCCCTTCCCCCCCACCCCTCCAACCTTCGACAGGAAAGGAACTGAGGTGGCCATGATCTCAAATTTTGCAACTTCTTTTGCTTTTTTGTTGTTGCTTTCTTCTTCTTCTTCGGTTCTTCTTTTTTTCTTTTCTTTTTTTTTCTTTTTCTTTTTTTTCTTTGTGGAAAATGTCTACAAATAAACAGAAAGAAAGAAAAGAACGCTGAGGAAAAAGAGACAGAAAGAAGAACAGAATAACACCCAAAAGGGACCAGAGAGAGGAGTAAGTAAGTAGTAAGTAAGTAGTAAGTAAGTAACTTGGTGTTTTACGCCCATGATGATGAAGTGATGCTTAATGTCCTCAGATGTCGGCTGACATATTAGGGACAAGTTGTGACCAATGCCGAAGCACGGTTCAATAATTCTTTACGTCCACGGAAACCAGAAGGCTCGTTAGGACGGACAGCCCAGGACGTCCACCTCGACTCTCACACAGCTCCTGAACTATGTTTTACGCCCAGTCAACCATTGCGGTTATAAAGGGTGAAGCAGAGTGAGGAACACACAGAGTTCAGGAGCTGTGTGAGAGTCGAGGTGGCCGTCCTGGGCTGCCCGTCCTAACGAGCCTTTTGGTTTCCGTGGACGTAAAGCTATATTGAACCATGCTTCGGCATTGGTCTCAGCTTGTCCCTAATATGTCAACTGACATCTGAGGATATTAAGCACATCATTCATCATCATCTCACACTATCAGTCAATCATAGTTCAGGAGCTGGTGTGGAGTCGAAGGCCGTCCTGGGCTGTCCGTCCTAACGAGCCTTCTGGTTTCCGTGGACGTAAAGCTATATTGAACCATGCTTCGGCATTGGTCTCAGCTTGTCCCTGATATGTCAACTGACATCTGAGGACATTAAGCATCACTTCATCATCATCTTCAACACATCACTCATAGTTCAGGAGCTGTGTGAGGAGTCGAGGTGGCCGTCCTGGGCTGCCCTTTCCTAACGAGCCTTCTGGTTTCCGTGGACGTAAAGCTATACTGAACCGTGCTTCGGCATTGGTCTCAGCTTGTCCCTAATGTGTCAGCCGACATCTGAGGACATTAAGCAACACTACCTACCTAGGAACACAGCTCGTTCAACAAGGTGGGCATTAGATAGTACCGTAGGTCGGCGTACAGCAGCCCAGGGCTCAGAAAATATGCGCGCAAAGGTCGAACCACTGATCGCAAGAGGCTTGGCCATCGATCGAGCAATTCGGACAGAAAACTCGAAACACTGATTTTGGGGACTAAAAATAACACACAAAAAGGGACTAATTTCGAAGTCGCATTTTCAGAAACGGCGAGATGAATTTGGCAGATTCCTAGCGCAGTCGGTTAATTGATGCGGAGCGACAGACTTAATGGTTGTATTTATCAGGATCAATTCTTTCTCTGTAAGAAATTGATCGATGGAGAGGAGGGGGAGGGGGCTAGCGTGTGTGTGTGTGTGTGTGTGTGTGTGTGTGTGTGTGTGTGTGTGTGTGTGTGTGTGTGTGTGTGTGTGTGTGTGTGTGTGTGTGTGTGTGTGTGTGTGTGTGTGTGTTGTGTGTGTGTGTGTGTGTGTGTGTGTGTGTGTGTGGTTAGAGCGTGTGAGCGTTTCTGCGTGCCTGCGTGTGTGTATATGTGTGTGTGTGTGCGCGTTTGTTTGTGTGTGTGTGTGTGTGTGTGTGTGTGTGTGTGTGTATGTGAGCGTGTGAGCGTGCGCGCGCCCGCGTGTGTGTATATGTGTGTGTGTGTGCATGCGTGCGTGGGTGTGCGTGCGTGTATGTGTGTGAGCGTGTGTGTGTGTGCGTTTGCGTGCGGTGTGTGTGTGTGTGTGTGTATGTGTGTGTGTGTGTGTGTGTGTGTGTGTGTGTGTGTGTGTGTGTGTGTGTGTGTGTGTGTGTGTGTGTGTGTGTGTGTGTGTGTGTGTGTGTGTGTGTGTGTGTGTGTGTGTGTGTGTGTGTGTGGGGTGGTGAGAAGAGAGAGAGAGAGTGTGTGAGCGTGCGCGCGCCCGCGTGTGTGTATATGTGTGTGTGTGCGTGTTTACGTGCGTGCGTGCGTGTGCGTGCGTGTATGTGTGTGGGTGTGTGCGTGTGCGTGCGTGCGTGCGTGCGTGTATGTGTGTGAGCGTGTGTGTGTGTGTGTGTGTGTGTGTGTGTGTGTGTGTGTGTGTGTGTGTGTGTGTGTGTGTGTGTGTGTGTGTGTGTGTAGGCATCATCGGCTTGTGTACTGTTTTTCTCCGTCTATGTGTCCGTGTCTGATCGACTCTCTCTCTCTCTCTCTCAAAATATGTCTGTCTTTGGCGCACACCCCTCCCCCTCCCCACCAGCTCTCTCTCTCTCTCCTCTCTCTCTCTCTCTCTTCTCTCTCTTCTCTCTCTCTCTCTCTCTCTCTCTCGCCTCCTCTACCTCCCTTCCTCCTTCTTCCCTCCCCCTTCTCCATCTCTCCTCTCCCCCCCCCCCCCCCCCCACTCTCCTCTCCTCTCTCTCGCCCCTCCCCCCCCCCCCCCACCCCCACCTCAGTCTCTATCGCCCTATCACTCAATCACTCTCTCCCTGCCTTCCCACTCTCTCCCCCCTCTCTCTCTCTATCTTCCCCGTTTTTTGCCCCTGCACTTCCCATTAAAAAAGCAGCAGGTGATCATAAATTGTGCAGATGGATTATTAATGGTCCACACAGCAGCAGGCGCTCGATAGAGCAGGAAGGTGGGGAAAGGGAGAGCAACTAATTACTCTAATTACGGTTCGCCACGGCACCCCGTCCGGCCCGGTCATCAATCTTGAAGGCTTGTTGTTCGTACGACGTAGACACGTGAATGTTTCTTCTCCGTCAGAAGTAAAGGAACTGGCTATACTCTCTTTAGCCCTCGGTCGCGCCTCGGTGTCGGGTGAAGAACCCACCTGCTTTCAAAGAGGCCCTGACCATCTATCTCTCTTGGTCGGGGGTCGGTGCCACTTAGTGTGAAACGTACACGGGCATTTTGCAAGCAGCGATCTTCCTATCACCCCCTCCCTCCCCCCCCCCCCCCCCCCGGCCTCCACCACACCCCCCACACAAAACACACACAACGCACGCACGCACGCACGCACGCACGCACGCACGCACGCATGCACACACACACGCGCGCACACACACGCGCGCGCGCACACACACACACACACAAACACACACACACACAGACACGCACACATACGCACACACACACAGACACACACACACACACACACACGCGCACGTACGCACGCACGCACGCACGCACGCACGCACACACACACACACCAACCACCCCCAACACCCTCCTTAGCCGGGTACTGCGGAAGCAGAAATTACTGAAGGCCCATTTTGCTGAGAACCAAGCCTGGTTATCAAAAGTTCTCCCTCACTCCCGAACTAAAAGAGTTCTCCTTTTTCAAGCCTGGAGTGCGCCTTGGCTCGGGCCCTGTTTGTCACAAGAGCTATGAAATCTTTAGCCATAATAAGCTCTTTGCGTCCATCTTCCAGAAATGGAGATAAACTCTTCCGAAGATGGCGTGTGCCTGCATGCCAATGTGGCGGCGTAAAAAAACAACAGCAGCAACACCAAAAACACGGTCACACACGCGATCCTCTCATCCTACGGAATCCACTTGTCAATGTACAACTGCATGTACAGATTGCTCAGCTGGGGAACGCCACGACAACAAGAAGAAGCCTGGACTGAGCAGGCCACAACCAAACTCAGGCTCCAAGTACTGGTTTACGACATCCTTCGTAATCACCACTGCCGTAGTTGATTACGCCATTGGTCTCGAAAAACTGTCAGTTAACGCACAGTTTTTCGATGATGCTCAAAGGGCAGTAAGTTTGTCAGAGACAACTCAAATTATCCAGACGTTTCTTTTATAACTGACCACGTTGCTAACGCCAGCACAAATAAAACCCAAATCGTTTGAATCGAGACGGAACTTTTTTCTTTTTCTTTTTTACCCAGGGCGGATGCGTCTCATGTTTACGTGCGTGCTTGGACGCTATGTTGCTTTTACAGTCTTATTAGTACCCAAACCTTTCGGAGGACGCTGACAGCGTCGGTGGACAGCTGCGCGGATATAAGAGCGCCCCTGGCGGATTTTGAAGGAAGATGTCGTAAAGCGATGCTGGGAGTGTGGGTCACAACATAACTATGCGCACGTCGCTTGCCACCATGATGATGATGATGTAGAGCTTCATGTCCTCGGATGTCGGTTGACATGCTAGGGACCAACTGTCACAAATGCCTAAGCATGGTTCAATGTTGCTTTACGTCCACAGAAACCATAAGGCTCATTAGGACAGGGAGTCCAGGACGGCCACCTCGACTTTCACACAGCTCCTGAACTCTGCTTGCCGCCAGCAATAGACGATTTCCGGAAATAACAGGCGAAGATAATTTGACAGTGTTTTCTTACTCCGGGAGAGTGAAGTCCCCTGAATGGAGGTGGCAGCGGAGAAGAGCCGATCTGCGACACTTTGATATCTTCGGGCATGGACCTACTATAATTTATACTAGTCTACCAGCTGGGGGAACCTACTATCCGATCTGCATGTTCCCCCTGAACAGTGAGTGTTTGATCGGCATTTCTGATCTGCCTTTTGTTTACGGGTATCCGTCATCTTCCCCACGTGCTCACTGTACCCCAACAAAAGCGAGCCTACTCTGCGCTACACCCGCAGGCATGGACCTATTTATACAGGTCCATGCCCGAAGGCTCTTACCGAGTGCAGTCCCCTGGATTTCCGAAGATCGTCTATTCTACGACACTAAATTCTATATTCCCAGTCCGTTCTACTTCATTTTTTGTCGATCCCTCTCAACTTTTGGACACGCCCTAGGCGTGGCTTACACGGTTTCCGGTGTGAGCCCGCAGACTGAAGGAGTCACCCTCCTTGTGGTCAAGTTAGTAACTGGATGTTAACACCCTGTCAAGTCAAGTAGTTTATTTCAGAAACCCCAGTGAAAGAACATCAATGAAAGGACATCTGGTAAGACACGGCAGTAAACATAAAATACAAGTGCATGCAACAAAAAGAAACAAACAGCACCAAAAACAAAAACAAAATCGTACGCATTTCCAAAACAAAAACAACGAGAAACCAGAGAAAAGATCATTAACCAAAACAAAAGCTAGAGGAACAAGTGGAAATAGATGGGTACAGCAAACACACACACTCACTCACTCACATACACAGACACGCGCTTGCACCCCCCCCCCCCCCCCCCAACACACCCGCACTTGCACCACCCCCCCCCCCCCCCCCCCCCCCTACACACACACAATTTGGTGGAAAGGAGGGGGAAAGGGGGATTCGACAGGCAAACATTTTATAAACGCAAAACGCACAGGTTGACGACTCGTCGTCAAAAGCGATTGATGCACGCTCCAGCGTTGAGCCCGCGGAATACAGACAGACACCCAAAACATTCGCTTTTCTCCACAGGCTGGACGTTCAACTGATAAAAGTATCATTGGCGGGAGCTGCCATAAGTATCATTTTTGTCGTGACAAACACATGTTTGTCGCGACAAACACATGTTTGTCGCGACAAAACATTTGTCCCGACATAAATGATACTTGTGGCAGCTCCCGCCAATGATATCAAATAGGCACATTCTCCGACGACGACTCGCCAAATCCTGTCTCGCTGTCTGAACCACTTGGCACAAAATCGACATTGGGCATATATCAACGTTCAGCATGAATGATTTACTATCTCACTGTCGGTAGCACTTGGCGTGAAATCGACGACGATTCGCTCAAAACCATCTCACTGTCGGTAGCATTGGCGTGAAATCGACGACGATTCGCTCAAAACCATCTCACTGTCGGTAGCATTGGCGTGAAATCGACGACGATTCGCTCAAAACCATCTCACTGTCGGTGCACTTCGCGTGAAATCGACGACGATTCGCTCAAAACCATCTCACTGTCGGAGCATTGGGTGAAATCGACGACGATTCGCTCAAAACCATCTCACTGTCGGTCGCACTTCGCGTGAAATCGACGACGATTTGCTCAAAACCATCTCACTGTCGGTAGCATTGGCGTGAAATCGACGACGATTCGCTCAAAACCATCTCACTGTCGGTAGCATTGGCGTAAAATCGACGATGATTCACTCAAAACCATCTCACTGTCGGTAGCATTGGTGTGAAATCGACGACGATTCGCTCAAAACCATCTCACTGTCGATAGCATTGGTGTGAAATCGACGATGGTTCACCAAAAGTACCTCACTGCGGCACCGTTTGGCGTGAAATCGACGATATGATTCATCAAAACATATCTCACTGTCGGTACCACATGGTGTGAAATCGACAGCGGGCACACACCGACAACCAGCTGACAATCGGTATCCCTTGCAGTGAAGCCAATGAATAGTGAACACCAGAGACACACACTCATATACCTTCAGAGTTCAGGAGCTGTGTGAAAGTCGAGGTGGCCGTCCTGGGCTTTCCGCCCTAATGAGCCTTACGGTTTCTGTGGACGTAAAGCAACATTGAACCGTACTTTGGCATTGGTTACAATTTGTCCCTAATATGTCAACCGACATCCGAGGACATGAAGCTCTACGTCATCCGCATCATCGTCTTATACCTTTTGCTCTTCTCCCATCACACACCCATATCGAAATTTAGACCCTTACCATCGTTTTTAAGGGGTTTTCAAGAGTAAAGTCCGCTGAAATCAGAGAAGAACAGCGGCAAGACTGTTCATACAGGTGAAGGGTGGTGTGGGGACATGGACTCGACCCTTTGGAAGTTAGTCTACAGAAGTGGCAGTGGACACATTAGTCTTCCGTTCACATTTCTGAAACATTGATCTGAAACAAACCCAGAGAACACTGACTAACCACAGGAAAACCCCGCAAGGGGGAATTAAGCCAGTTAAAGCATGTCGCAGCAGACTGATGGCCACTTTAAAAGACCCTGATTATAGTGATCTGGTTTGGGGAAGTCGTTAGGAGAATGCAGGAGAAATGCAGAGAATCTTCCTGTCTGTGGAACAGGGAACCAGAAATGAATAGTTCTTTCTTCTTTT
>JABMCL010000059.1:1987500-1990000 GCA_018857735.1 Alviniconcha marisindica
CTTGAAACTGGAAAATGACTGAATTGCTTTTGAAACGGTAAATGTGACCCAACGTGAATAAAGATGGAGGTGAGTAAAAAACAAAAACAAATTAAAAGAAAAAAAAAGAAAAAAAAGAAGAAGAAGAAGAAGAAAAAAATAAAATAAAAAAGGTGGGCGGGGGGTGGGGGGGTGGGGTGCGGGGGGGGTGGGGGTGGGGGTGGGGGAACAACTAAATAGGAAATGAACCTCAAAACATACCTTTGGCCAAATGTACCTGTGGATCTTGTCAAAAGGCTGAATGCGACACGTGGTTGACTGCACCGTACCGTGGCATGGCGACAACAAAGTAGACAACTGCGAACGACGAAGTCAACAACGTCAACGACGAAGACACAACCAGCAGTTCTCGCATCCACACTGCAGAACCCAGTACCAGCAGTACTCATTCCTGCCGAGAACCATCAGAGACTGGAATGACCTGCCCCAGGAAATCACTGAGGCCAAGGCCATCGACACACTTGTGTCAAGGGCCTCCAGACTGCAGTAATCCCCCCCCAAAAAAATTTTGGCTGCTGACTCTCCGTAAAGTGACAAAATAATCAACACGATGATTGCGGTCGCTTCACAGGAAGAAAAGAAAAGAAAAAAGAACTGTATCACACACACACACACACACACACACACACACACACACACACACACACACACACACACACACACACACACACACACACACACACACACACACACACGCACCCTCGCGCGCACGCACGCACGCACGCACGCACGCACGCACGCACGCACGCACCACACACACACACACACACACACACACACACACCGAAAACAACAACATCGTACTTTATCTCACAAACAAGGTGGGAGACCTGGGGTTAGTAAAGTCGTTCCCGGATTACAGAATTCGCAACGCTGGTGCCGGCGCTTAAAATTATTCTGGCCCGTGACGTCGATTCCTATCCCTGACGTCATTCTTTCAATCAAAGGTTAAATATCCTGGACCTGATCCCCAGGGAATTTGCAGAGTGACCAAAAAGGAAAGGGATTCGGACATTTTTGAGCAGCATACGTTGGAAAAGAAGAAGAAGAAGAAGAAGAAGAAGAAGGGGAAAAAAAAAGAGTCTGGAATTCAAATCGATCAGAAGACATCTCGCACGGCCTGGATGGGCTGCCGCGACATTTGCTAAAATCATGACGGAAAGTTGCAGGGATTATCCTCTTAGTCCGTTAGACCAGTCACACCAGGGTGACCTTAAAGGAACGAGCCTTCCCAGGCTAAACTTCTCGTGTGCTTGGAGCAGGTTAGAAGAACGTGATCCGCAGTAAAAGGTTTCACGACTGAGCGTGCCGTTGATTTTATATCGATCTGATAAGGTGACTTTTGTTTGGACACCTGTCACTAACGCTTGTTTCACGAGCTCATTACCGTGTCGTGCGCTCTTTTCCCGCGCTTCATTTTGACGTCATCAAAATGTCTTTGACGTCACGGACAGAACACCAGAAGCTCTCAGTTTTGCTTACAAGTCACGGAGGAAATGAATGTGGTTTGTAATCATTGTTGTCACCGATTTGATGACGTATCGCAGCGTTCTAGAAAGAAAAGAAAAAAGAAAAGAGAGAGAGAGAGAGAGAGAGAGAGAGAGAGAGAGAGAGAGAGAGAGAGAGGTAAGTCCACGTGAAAGGTGGTTTATTGGGTTTTACCCCAAGCTGTTTTTAACTGAAAATGGTTGGTAATCTATTTGATAAAACTAGCCAGCAGATGATTTCTTTTTAAATTTTGTTAATGCAACAGCCAAATCATAACTAAAAAGACATTCATACAAACAAAATCGTTTTTGTTGTTGTTTTTGCCAAATCTGAGACGGCTAGTTCCTTTAACAGGTGGTCAAAAGTGTGGATGGAGATGGTGGCACTGCAACAGGGGTGGGGGTGGGGGACCGATGACGGAGGTCAGAAGGGGGGGAACCGATGATGGGGCAGAGGGAAGGGGTGGAGAAGAAGAAGAAAAGAAATAGGGTAGAGAAGTCGACTAGGTTCTTTTTTTAAATTTTTGGCCTGAATCATTCTTCTTTTCCTCCTCCTCCTCCTTCTTCTTCTTCTTCTGGTTTTTACGTCAGTTTCATTTGCGTGGGACCGACAGGCCCGTATCAAGGATTTCAATTTGTTAATTTCTTTATTGGGATTTGATCGTTGAGCTAACTATACACTGTGATTTTCGTTATAGACAAAAAGTGAAGAGAGAGAGAGAGAGAGAGAGAGAGAGAGAGAGAGAGAGAGAGAGAGAGAGAGAGAGAGAGAGAGAGAGAGAGAGACAGAGAGAGAGACAGAGACAGAGACAGAGACAGAGCAGGAAGAGAGAGAGAGAGAGAGAGAGAGAGAGACAGAGGACAGAGGACAGACAGACAGACAGACAGACAGACAGACAGACGACGAAGAGAAGGAGAGGAGAGCATGACGTGGGGAAGGGGGGGGGGGGGGCAGACAGACAGAGGGACAAACT
>JABMCL010000059.1:1995000-2010000 GCA_018857735.1 Alviniconcha marisindica
AGACAGACAGACAGACAGACAGACAGACAGACAGACAGACAGAGGCAGAGACAGAGAGACAGACAGAGAGAGAGAGAGAGTTTGGTGTGTGTGTGTGTGTGTGTGTGTGTGTGTGTGTGAGAGAGAGAGAGAGAGAGAGAGAGAGAGAGAGAGAGAGAGAGAGAGAGAGAGAGAGAGAGAGAGAGAGAGAGAGAGAGAGAGAGAGAGAGTACGTGTGAGTGGTGTGTGTGTGTGTGTGTGTGTGTGTGTGTGCGCGCGCGCGCGCGTGGTGAAGAGGTTTGCAGAGCAACTCCGAGGTGGAGCAGATCGAGCGACAGGTGGATAGGGGTATCAGGCAGAAGGGGAGCTCACTCTGTCGGCACGAGCGAGTCACTATGTTGCAATTGTGTCCGACCTAATGCAACTCGACAAACCGCCGATCCAATCACTTTAAGTGCTCCTCTGTTCGGAAAAGAGAGAGAGAGAGAGAGAGAGAGAGAGAGAGAGAGAGAGAGAGAGAGAGAGAGAGAGAGAGAGAGAGAGAGAACCCGCCCTCTTAAAAGAAAAAAAGAAGAAGAAATAAAAACCGAAAAACAAAAAAACTACCGTCCGTGACAGTTGCACAGCTAATTAAAGCGAGCGGGTCCGTCCGGCCGGTCCGAATAGTGAGCAGGACAGTTTTAGTGAGCCTCTCTCTTGATTAAACCCGCTTGCTTCGCGGACGCCGTTTTACCCGAGACATTGTGCGGTCATGTAGTGTGGCCTCCGGGCAACCGTCCCTGTCTCAACCCCCACCCCCCACCCCCAACCCTCCACGCTACCCGCCCCCACCCCACCCCCACCCTCACCCCCCTCACGCACCCGAAGGCTAATTCTTCACAACGGCATCTTTTTTTACACGGTTCTCAATCCCAGGGAGAAATCACGACTCCTGTATCAGAGGCTTCCAATCAAGGCATTTGCATCACTGAAAATTGGGAGGAAGAGTTGGGGGTGGGGGGGGGGGGGTGGGGGGTATCTCAAGCGATTATCGTGGGAATATTCACGGTTTTAATTACACTGTACCGCTTTCGTCATAGATTAGTTTGTGCGAATGTTTTTGTGCGCCATATATTGATTTTCATTCACCGAGCTTTGCCAATAAGCGACAGCTGTGCGGACACAGTGATGTTTGTTGCGTTCATTTCCCCACGCTAGAAGTGCTTAAACTAGTACAGTGAAACCCCTGATGAATAACCACCCTGATGAGTGACTAACCACCCTGATGAAAGATAACCACCCTGATGAAAGACTAACCAGCCTGATGAAAGACTAACCACCCTGATGAAAGACTAACCAGCTGATGAAAGACTAACCACCCTGATGACAGACTAACCATCCTGATGAGTGACTAACCATCCTGATGAGTGACTAACCATCTTGATCAAAGACTAACCACCCTGATGAAAGACTAACCGGCTGATGAAAGACTAACCACCTTGATGAAAGACTAACCAGCTGATGAAAGGCTAACCACCCTGATGACAGACTAACCATCCTGATGAGTGACTAACCATCTTGATCAAAGACTAACCAGCTGATCAAAGACTAACCACCCTGATGAAAGACTAACCAGCTGATGAAAGGCTAACCACCCTGATGACAGACTAACCATCCTGATGAGTGACTAACCATCTTGATCAAAGACTAACCAGCTGATCAAAGACTAACCACCCTGATGAAAGACTAACCAGCTGATGACAGACTAACCACCCTGACGAAAGACTAACCACCCTGATGAAAGACTAACCACCCTGATGAAAGACTAACCAGCTGATGAAAGACTAACCACCCTGATGACAGACTAACCATCCTGATGAGTGACTAACCATCCTGATGAGTGACTAACCATCTTGATCAAAGACTAACCACCCTGATGAAAGACTAACCGGCTGATGAAAGACTAACCACCTTGATGAAAGACTAACCAGCTGATGAAAGGCTAACCACCCTGATGACAGACTAACCATCCTGATGAGTGACTAACCATCTTGATCAAAGACTAACCAGCTGATCAAAGACTAACCACCCTGATGAAAGACTAACCAGCTGATGAAAGGCTAACCACCCTGATGACAGACTAACCATCCTGATGAGTGACTAACCATCTTGATCAAAGACTAACCAGCTGATCAAAGACTAACCACCCTGATGAAAGACTAACCAGCTGATGACAGACTAACCACCCTGACGAAAGACTAACCACCCTGATGAAAGACTAACCACCCTTATGACAGACTAACCACCTGATAACAGACTAGCCATCGCGATGAAAGACTAACCACCGAGACGAAAGACTAACCACCGTGATAAAAGACTGACCACCCTGACGAAAGACTAACCACCCTGATGAATGACTAGCCACGCGATGACTTACTAGCCACCCTGTGGAGAGACTAACCACCCTGATGAATGACTAGCCACGTGATGACAGACTAGCCACCCTGTTCAGAGACTAACCACCCTGATGAAAAAACTAACCACCGGATGAAAGACCACCCCTGTTTTACTGCCACGTTCTGCTGAAAACTTTCGCTTCATTTTGACAGAATACATCGCCTTTAGACAGCACAGTATAAACAGTAGTTACATCACATCAGTAATCAATAATATGAACGTGTACGTCTACGGATCCAAGGAATGCGACGGACAGCTTGAATGACCGTACTCACATAGTGTCTGAGGAAGAGCCAACTTTAACCCCTTCACAGCCATGATGTCACTTGAAAATGACCAATAATAGCGCGAAATGTTAAACTCTTAAGCCCTTTCGTTCTCTTTATTGTACTGGCATGTGAAAGGATCATCACGAAAACGCAAAGCGTTGAAAGTAAAAGTTACTGGACCAGAAAATGTACTGTTTTACAGGCGCGTCAGTGCCTCTTTCAGCCCGGAAATTTTACAGGCTGTGGCAGTGAAGGGGTTAAAGTATCCGTCGGTGCATATTATGATCCGGAATGCCGGCAACGCTTCTTTACAGTATCGGTGCATATGCACCGTAAAGACGCCAATGAGTTAAAGTTTTTGTCACCGGCAACCGTTGTCACGGCTGCAAGAACATTTACCAGAACACAGAATCGCATGACTTTTCTTTTAGGCGTGGGGCCGGAGAGGGGTGGTGGGGGGGGGGGGGATGGGAGAGGGGGGGGGGGGGTCTGAGTCTAACCGGGAAGACAAAGAGAAAGGAGAACAAGCAATCCCCGAGTAAGCCAAACAATACGGTCAGGCTGTCTGCTCCCTGCATGTCTGTCCCCTATCGCCGGCAATTATTTTTTTCCACTGAAGTCGCACGAGCGAAAAAGACGTCAAAGAATCGTTCATTTTTATTTTTTGTTTCATTTTGTTTTCGTTGGGAGGAGGAGGGGTGTGTGTGTGTGGGAGTGGGGGTGGGGGGGGGGGGGGAAGGAAGGAGGGAGGGGAGGAGGATCTCTGACTCAATTTATTTCAAAGCGAACCGCTAAACTATACGACATTTCTTTTTGAAGGACAAACTATCGGCGCTTTATTTCGTTTCTCAGGACGATGACATATGCACAGGTTTGGTAGAGTCCCAGATCAATTCGTCTCGTTAGGAAGACCCTAGCGGACAGGAACTGCGTCTGGAAATCTGGTCGTTCTGGCTCCGTCTCCAATTGCCTCCATTAAACCGACTCTTGGATCGGGCACAAAGCTGGCCCGGATTTGCTGCAACACTCCCTCAGAGAGAAAGAGAGAGGAAAGAGACAGAGAGGTGGAAGAAAGAGGAGAGGCGGGTGGGGGGAGGTGAAAAGAGAGACAGAGATTAGGGTTGAGGTGGGATGGGGGGGGGGGGGGGGGGGGGGGGGTGCGTGGGTGGGTAGGGGGGGGGGTGGGTAAGGGAGGGAGTAGAGACAGAAGACTGATTGCCATCGTTATTAGAATGGATATTTGCAATAAAAGTCCTTGTCCAACCTGTGATGTGTTACAGTCTGGCACGAATAACTATTTGAGTGAATGAGAAAAGGAGAAAGAGAGAGAAGGGTGGGTGGGGGTGGGGTGGGGGAGGAGGAAGTAGAGGACTTTGATTGCCATCATTATTGGAATGGATATTCATAACAAAGTACTCTTCCGATCTGTGATGCGTTGTAACCAGGCGCCGTTAACTATCTGACAGAGAGAGAGAGAGAGAGAGAGAGAGAGAGAGAGAGAGAGAGAGAGAGAGAGAGAGAGAGAGAGAGAGAGAGAGAGAGAGAGAGAGAGAGAGAGAGAGAGAGAAGAGAGACAGACAGACAGACAGACAGACAGACAGACAGACAGACGAGACAGACAGACAGACAGACAGACAGACAGAAGAGAGAGAGAGAGAGAGAGAGAGAGAGAGAGAGAGAGAGAGAGAGACGAGACAGAGACAGAGACAGAGACAGAGAGACAGAGACAGAGAGACAGAGAGACAGAGACAGAGAGAGAGACAGAGAGAGACAGAGAGAGACAGAGAGTGAGAGACAGACAGACAGAGAGACAAACAGACAGACAGACAGACAGAGAGAGAGAGAGAGAGAGAGAGAGAGAGAGAGAGAGAGAGAGAGAGAGAGAGAGAGAGAGAGAGAGAGAGAGAGAGAGAGAGACAGAGAGACAGACAGACAGACAGACAGACAGACAGACAGACAGACAGAGACACAGACAGACAGACAGACAGACAGACAGACAGACAGACAGACAGACAGACAGACAGACAGACACAGACAAACAGACAGAGAGGCACAGACACAGAAACAGTGAGAGTGACAGTGGCAGAGACAGAGAGAACGGCTGGGAGGAAGTGGGATGGGGTGGGGGACTGACTGTTAGAGGACTGCGTGAAAGTGGGATGAATGATGTGGTGGATGAAGATGGTAATACGTTCCAGTTTTCATCTCTTCTGAGAAGCTCATTTGACTTTCTGCAGCAGCCACAGATCAATACATACAGAGTATATGATATACATTATAGTCCATCCTAATTCTTTTCAGTACGCTATGGGCCACAACAATCCCGTAGAGAAGAAATCCATGCACACAAACGTTGGGTTAGTAGTGGCATTCAGTCAACCGCGACGGTCATATCAGAGCAAAACACAATTCATCAAAGCACGAGTAAACACGTGACTGGTCACCAGTCACGTGTCACACGTCACTGCAAGAGACGAAATTGTGAGGAAAATGAAGTTGAAAGAACTAGGAAGGCAAACACCAGAACGGCAGCAGCCAAAGCGTGGCGCAGCACCTTGGGGGGGGGGGGGGGGAGAGAGAGAGAGAGAGAGTGTCCTTTTCCGGGTACAGTTTATCGACAAAAGTGCACCGGGGTTGACCTCTTAAGTTACTCTTTGGGAAAGGTTTTCTCTTCTTCCTCTCAACTGTTGCTGGCTTGTAACCAGACGTAACACATCATCATTAACCCCGTTCTTAACTGGGCGAAGTGTTTGTTCGCCGAACATACTTCGGATAGTTCGACGAACTATGATTCGTTTCTTAACTGAACTTTTAGTTCGCCGAACATGGTTCGGACAGTTCGACGAACTATACTTCGTTCTTAACTGGCTTATAATGAGATGCAAGCTTCGGCCCGAACTTGAGGCAGACGCGCAACAGACAGCATGATTCAAAATGTAGGCTAAAGTCAAATCAATTCAGTATACTTTAATCATCCCTCACCAGGTAATTCAATTAACTACTATGTCACTCTGGGTCCCAGAGACAAGGCTGCGCCTCCCACAAGTCAACAAATAAAACAAATCCCTCCGAAGCGAGTGGAGTATCTAGTGACACCCTCATCCATTTTTATTTTCTTTCTTCCTCATCCACAGGAGAGCTCTCTGCTCTCAGCCAATCAGAGACAATGTTCGTCGAATAGGGCGAATGTTCCCAGAACATGCTGAGCGAAGCTTTTTGGACCCCGAATATAGCTTCGTCGCAGTTCGACGGATACTCCGAACTATATTCGCGAAGCATTCGCCGAATACTCCCAACTATGTTCGCGAACAAATGTTGGCCCAATTAAGAACGGGCTTTACCGTATCAGGCTTGGCGTGGGCTGTGCCACAACACATTGACACCAACAAGAACACCAAAGGCTAGACTGAAATGTTGTTATGCTCCGTCACACGTTTACCGCCAATTTGCAGCAAGGTTTTATTTTGATTCATATACCACGTTTAATAAGTCACCCGAAAAAACACAACCTTTTCTGGCCAGCGCTATGCGTTGTACATTCTCGAAACAACATTTCACCGCCCCGTTTTTTTTCTTCTTCTCCTCCAAATGTCACTGATCTGCTTCATACGATTCATGCACAAATTTTCTCTGTTCGAAGAAACAGAACAAACCAAACTTTACGTTTACTTTGTGATCTAAGACCTCGTGCGTTAATCGGAAATAGACTTAGACTAGAAACAGCTATAATGAAAGCCCGTGGGCGGAATTTATTGGGTACATCCACGTATATCGACAACATCCACTCTCAGCGTATTCTTATGCCATTTGAGGACCGCGAACCGACGGGGCTAAAAGTGGATATTGCCCATGGATCACATCATGTATCATATCAGATTACGGCTCATAGGCTTTTTATCCTTTTGCCTGCTAATTCGTGTTTTGGTTTATATTATGCTCAACATTATTCTTTAGGAGTGCTGCGTAAATTGACCTGGCTTGTAATCGTCAGTTACCGTATGCCATATGTACTTTGTTTTCAATGTTTATCTAGAAGGTTTTTGAAGGAACAACGCCGTCAAAGCCGTTACGAGTTAGCGTTGTTCTAAAAGTGGATACTGTCCATGTATCAACAACACCGTTAAAACCGTTACGAGTTAGCGTTGTTCTAAAAGTGGATACTGTCCATGTATCAACAACACCTTAAAACCGTTACGAGTTAGCGTTGTTCTAAAAGTGGATACTGTCCATGTATCAACAACACCGTTAAAACCGTTACGAGTTAGCGTTGTTCTAAAAGTGGATACTGTCCATGTATCAACAACACCGTTAAAACCGTTGAGTTAGCGTTGTTCTAAAAGTGGATACTGTCCATGTATCAACAACACCGTTAAAACCGTTACGAGTTAGCGTTGTTCTGAAAGGTGATACTGCCCATGTGTCAAGAACACCGTTAAAACCGTCACGAGTTAGCGTTGTTCTAAAAGTGGATATTGCCCATGTATCAACAACACCGTTAAAACCGTCACGAGTTAGCGTTGTTCTAAAAGTGGATATTGCCCATGTATCAACAACGCCGTCAAATCAGAGCTCAGGAGCTGTGTGAAAGTCAAGGTGGCCGTCCTGGGCTCCCCGTCCCTAATAAGCCTTATGGTTTCTGTGGACGTAAAGCAACACTGAACTGAACGCTGTCAAAGCCGAGGTGGACATCCTGGGCTCCCCGTCCCTAAAAAGCCTTGTGGTTTCTGTGGACGTAAAGCAACACTGAACTGAACGCCGTCAAAGCCTTTACGAGTTAGCGTAACCCTCGCACGTGCCGGCAGGTGTTGGGCCTGTGTCACAGTCAGCCTGACATGTTTTCTTGCCACACGACTCCGAGATCGGGGAAACCCCTGCTTGTGACCGTGACCATGACCGTGACCGCTTTGGCGTTGCTGACCGTGGGTGAGATTCACAGTCACTACCCCCACAGTAGGCCCCGCCCAACCGGTAAGTATAATGTTAATGATGGCTAGGGCTAGTAAGTAAGTAAACAAGGTGCTTAACGTCCACAAAAACCGCACGGCTTATTAGGGACGTGGAGAAGGGGGGGAAGGGGTATAGAGGTGGGGGAAAAGGAAGATTATATATACCTATCGCTACACTGTCATCACCAGAATGATTCCTGCATTAAGGTGGGCAGCGATAAGAGCCATTTTAATGTTTCAGTAGGAAGTGATGGACAAAGTCACAAGACAGTGTCCACAAACCATAACCTTTTTGAAGAGAAAGGAGAGCCGAAGTAGTATCAAACCGCGGTCCTTCCGCTTTCCAGCCTAACGCCTTACCGCTGGGCCAAACCGGCTCACAATGGCTAGGGCGATGATGATGATGAAGTGATGCTTAATGTCCTCAGATGTCAGTTGACATATTAGGGACAAGTTGTGACCAATGCCGAAGCACGGTTCAATAATTCTTTACGTCCACGGAAACCAGAAGGCTCGTTAGGACGGACAGCTCAGGACGGCCACCTCGACTCTCACACAGCTCCTGAACTCCTGTGCCCACGGACCTTATATACATAGGTCCATGGCTGTGCCAGTCGGGGTTTGCCCCAGGTGACCGCTACGGTAGCCGGATTGGCCTATTCGGAGCCGTGAAATGCCGGTGTGACACTCAAAACTACGTGTTTGATTATGAGAGGTTGTTGTTGTTGTTGTTGTTGTTGTTGTTGTTGTTGTTGTTGTTGTTGTTACTCTGCTGCGCGGCAACGCCTAACAGTGACATGATCTTCAATATGATGAAGGATGCAACTCTACGGAAGAAGAAGAAGAAGAAGACAAGTTTGTTTGCTTGCCGTTTTGTTGCTTGGACTTGATAAACCTGCGCCCCCTCTGAAACAAGCATTTGGTTCTTCTCCTGATCGTCCGTGTCCCTGTTCTCTTTGCTCTTACTTTCCACCGAAGCACGTGGCGTCGTCCATTGCCTCTCTTCTGTAGCCGGTGGGTTGGTTGTCTCGGTGCTGACCTTCGATCGCGAATCTTCCCGTTCGTCGCCGTTCTCGCGGCCACCCGCTGCTGCGCCATCGGGGTCCACGAAGAGGCCTGTGTCACCGCAGAGTGGCTCTCCGACCCACATAGACTCTGGCAGCACTGACTCCTCGTCCATCGCTCCGAACGCGGGGTCGTCCCTCTTGAGGCCGCTCTTGTGACACTCTCGACATGTCACGTCGTTTGGGCAGTCGCCGACCCAGTGCCCTGTTCCCAGGCACCTGAAGCACTGCGTTGGCCGCTTTCTCAGGGGACGCCTGCGTTGCTCCTTTACTGTGGTAAAGTTTGGCTGTGAAGCCACCAACTTTCATTGTCTATTCCAGTGGCGTCGTGGGCACATTGATAAACACGAAATGTTTACCTTATGAGCTTCCCGTCTCTGTTGCGCTTTTCTTCTTCTTCTTCTTCTCCTTTTTCTTCTTCTTCTTCAAAGTCAGAGACGAGCGTATCACGCAACCCAATCTCACAAGGATGGATTCAACGTCCTTGTCATCACAGGAGATCGGAATCTCGAAGATCCAGAGTTTGATGGATGGAGACTCCGTGCCGTCTTGACCCCGTCTTGACCCCTCAAAATTAAATTTTTTGTCATGCAGCGTCAAGGGGTGGCCTCTGAAACTGATTCCCCCCGACGAGAAGTTTGTCACGGGCTGAGTGAGTCAGGGGCTAAATTCTCCATAGACCTCTCTAGTCCTGGGCCCCGAGGATGTCCCTCCCACTCGTTTCTCCCGCGGCAAGACAACTGTCCAGCAGACAGTGAGTCTGGCTGTACTGCCGGTGGCAGTGTCACTTCGTGTAGGCTGGTAGCGAGTTGGGGTTAGGCTGCGCCTCAGCAAAAAACACGAGCTCACCGTGACTGACCGCCATCACAGAAAACAGTCACTCGGCACGTTACCGATGTGATCAGAACAAAGCACACAAACAAAAAGTACGCAAACCGATCCTTTCCACAGAAACTAAAATACAGTCTAGTACGTAGCTAGGATTGTCATGTACACGCACTACACTGCAGGAGTCGAGAATCCACACACACACACACACACACACATACACACAAATGTGGCAGAACTCCGACACAAATGTGGCAGAGCTCCGAACTGCGATCTGCCCTTCTTATTTCCGGAACTGGAACTCACTTTGATATCAATTTTTCAGTTGCTCTTTCCTGTTTTGTGGGTCGGGACGCTTCAGATGAACTATTTATAGGTACTGCCCCCCCCCCCCCCCCCCCGTTTGAAAAGAGGGCCTACCCCCAAAATTTGCATGTTGTGTTGTTGCTGCTGCTTTTGTTTTCTTCAAACACACTCACCCCTCGTTTTGTCGGGAGCTTTGAACTTTAATATTACACTCACGCTGACCTTTCGTAAGTCAACTCAGCGAGGACAAATATCTTGCATGCATCCACCCCAAACAAAACAAAACAACCAGGACCAAAAAGAGCCCCCTTCCCTTATTTACGACATTTACTTCAGTTTCTCCCCCCATCGTCACTGTGACACCTTGGAGATTTACTGATCTGCTGCACAAAAGACAGGCCTCTTTCGATTGCTCGTTAGGGAGGGGAAAAAATCGAGGAGTTTGATCGTGCCTGGCTTAATGTGCCCTTGTTTATGGTTTCTGCTTTACGGGAAATCAATGAAGGTGTGAGGTGCAGAAAAGCACACGTCTTGAGCTGAAGCAGCGCGGAGACCCTGACCGGCGCGGAGTCGATGAAGGGGCCTGCGGATGTTTAGGCCTCCGGAACTTCAAGCCGAACGAAGCAGGCAAACACAATGGTGTCATCATGACCCAGGCCTACAGGATGCTGCCACGGGGAACTGTGGTGGACCTAAACCTTTACAATGCCACCATGCAAGCTGAACGTTTCCATGGTGGACCTAAACCCTTACAATGCCACCATGCCAGCTGAATGTTCCCATGGTGGACCTAAACCTTTACAATGCCACCATGGTGCATCCGGGACAGCAGAATGCTCCCATGGTGGACCTAAACCTTTACAATGCCACCATGGTGGATCCGAGCCAGCAGAATGCTCCCATGGTGGACCCCGGGCCAGCACTATGCTACCATGGTGGACCCAGGCCAGCAGCATGCTCAAGTGGCGGACCCAGGCCAGCAGCATGCTACCAAGGCGGACCCAGGCCAGCAGCATGCTCAAGTGGTGGACCCAGGCCGACAGCATGCTACAATGATTGGCCCAGGCCAGCAGCATGCTGCCATGGTGGACCCAGGCCGACAGCATGCTACAATGATTGGCCCAGGCCAGCAGCATGCGGCCATGGTGGATCCAGGCCAGCAGCATGCGGCCATGGTGGATCCAGGCCAAGCAGAAAAGGGCCCCCTGCCATGGTGGACCCAGGCCGACAGCATGCTACAATGATTGGCCCAGGCCAGCAGCATGCTGCCATGGTGGACCCAGGCCAGCAGCATGCTGCCATGGTGGACCCAGGCCGACAGCATGCTACAATGATTGGCCCAGGCCAGCAGCATGCGGCCATGGTGGACCCAGGCCGACAGCATGCTACAATGATTGGCCCAGGCCAGCAGCATGCTGCCATGGTGGACCCAGACCAGCAGCATGCTGCCATGGTGGACCCAGACCAGCAGCATGCGGCCATGGTGGACCCAGGCCAGCAGCATGCTGCCATGGTGGACCCGGGCCGACAGCATGCTACAATGATTGGCCCAGGCCAGCAGCATGCTGAAGTGGTGGACCCAGGCTCACAAAATGCTGTCCTGGTGGGTTCAGGCCTACAAAATATTATGAGCCAGCCTATAAGCAGAGGATGGTGGGGGGAGATGCTACGGGGCCCACTTTCGCGTCAAGTGGTGATGCGTGCACAAATGCTGTCCGGTGGGTTCAGGCCTAAAAATATTATGAGCAGCTATAAGGAGAGGGGGGGGGGGGGGGAGGAGTGCTATCTGCCCATCTTTCGTGTCAATGGTTATGCGTGCAAGTTTGTTACGCTTCGTGTGTAAGAAGAGGGTTCAGACCAACTATCTCCTTATTATGATGATGATCATTAACGCGGCAAGTTGCCTCCCCCCCCCCCCCCCCCTCCCCTTCCGACCCTTTCTGTCTTTGTCTCTCTACCCCTCTGTCTCTGTCCTGTCTGTCTGTCTGTCTGTCTCTCTCTGTCTCTGTCTGTCTGTCTGTCTGTCTGTCTCTCCCCACATAAACTACGGACAATGTCTGTCTCTGTCTGTCTGTCTGTCTGTCTGTCTGTTCGTGTCTCTCTGTCTGTCTCTCTCTCCCCACATAAACTACGGGCAATGTCTGTCTGTCTGTCTTCTGTCTGTCTGTCTGTCTGTCTCTCTCTCCCTCTCTCTCTCCCTAACCCGCCCTCCTCCTCTCTCTCTCTCTCTCTCTCTCTCTCACACACACACACACACACACACACACACACACACACACACACACACACACACACACACACACACACACACACACACACACACACACACACACTGATTACAACGAGTTATTCGAGTGTTTCCATTCTCGATAAAATATTAACTGAAAATAAGAATAAAAACAACAAGAAGAGCACAACCACGTACCGTTTACCTACTACCACCACGACCACCAAACACCACCACCACCACCACCACCACCAACAACAACAACAACAACAACAACGACACTGGACTAATAACGTAACAAGAACGGAACAACAGTGGTGACAACGAGCACACCGAAACAGTGCCGAACTTCAATGATTACGGAATGAAGACTAACACAATCAACGGATGCTGACGGAGTCTGCCATCTTGATATGCAGAACGGCGACAGGCAAGACCCCATACACCAGCTGTATCGGGAAGAAGTCGGCCCCCAGGCTGTATTTCCTCCACGCGCGCTGCATGCAACTGATTTAACACTGGCAGCGATAAAAAGGGTTGACTGACGCGGTGGGGACTGATGGTGCGGATTAGACTGATAGCTGTGAAGAGGGGGATGGCGGATTTGGCCAATGCCTTTCCATTAGCAGAAGAGTTCGTGCATGGCGCCGCTTACCCTAAACACTCGAGGCTTGCAAGCCTTCTGCACGTGATGCTTTGGATGCGTTCAGTCGGGGTATGGTATTCCTCATTTGCTCTCGCTCAAACAGCAGCAGCAGGAGCAGCAATAACAACAACATACACACACACACACACACAGCACAGAGAGAGAGCGAGAGACACACAACACACACACACAGCACAGAGAGAGAGAGAGAGAGAGAGAGAGAGAGAGAGAGAGAGAGAGAGAGAGAGAGAGAGACACAAAAAAAAACACAAACACACCAAACCACACACACACAACACACACACAACACAAAAAAGACAAGCAGAGAAAGAGAGAGAGAGAGAGAGAGAGAGAGAGAGAGAGAGAGGAGAGAGAGAGAGCACAAGACACACACACACACACACACACACTATTATTATTATTATTTATTTATTTATTTTTACAAAAAAACAAAACAAAAAACAGCTAGGAAGAAAAGAAGAAGAAGCGAAGACCGAAAAAAAAAAAAAAAAAGCCAGAACGAAAAAAAAAACGAGAGAGAGAGAGAGGGAGAGAGACGCAAGACGCAAGACGCAAAAGTTTATTTCAGTGATTGGCCTGTGGCCTTCACAAAGGTTATACTAACAGTTGCAAACTGTACTTTAGCAAAGTGTTCAGAGGAACATGTAAATCATAAGAAACAGCAATCACACATATATCCAGAATTTTTACAGTATGTAGATGAATATACACAAACATGAAGTGCATTAACGTAACTATACAGTCGCGTCATCATTCACTAATAGGAATTCTCTTCGTTTAAAGGCTAAGTACAGGAATATGGCAAAGTTCTTAATAATGACCTTGTTTTCAGTTGATAGTAACAAAACAAGTCGAAATGAACTTGGCTGGCTATAAAATTTATCAGGTATAAGTCTTTGACGTAAATCTTTTAGAGCAGAACAACACAACGTGAAATGCACTTCATTTTCGACAGCAGCTCTACACAAAGGACATATGGTGTCTGTGTAGGCATGCGTTTTGTATCGCAAAGAATGAACAACTATAGGACTTACACCAAATCTAAACTTAATAAGCGAGTTCCTTATATACTTATTAACATCAACTGAAAGATATACTGCTTGCACATGATTTGTCTTAAATTGTCTGTAAAAATTAAATCTATCACTTGCATCAATTCGACTCTTCCAGTCCTGCCAGCGGTTGTAAATGAGTCTTTGTCTAAAACAACGTATAAACAAATTAACTTCCTGAACTCCCTTGTTCTGCCATACGTACCCAAAACCAAATCTAAACAATGTTGTGCGAATTTTGGTCACCCAATTATTTTTTCCTTGTTCATCTAAATGCAATAACATCAAAAGGCTTTGTAGGGTAAACTTTTTTTATTCATTCTAGTAATTTTAAAACCAATAACGTACTGCACGAACATATGCATTTATTTTCAATGGGTACCTTGAAATATCTCCATATACCATATTGTTTGGTGTCATTTGACCCACCGCAAGAAACCTTTTTAATGCAAAATAGGGGTGTTTTTTCTATTTGATAACAATAATCATCCTCAAGGCCCCAGATCTCTGCGGCGTACAGAAGCACTGGTTGCACTTTAGAGTCGAAAAGTTTCCCAAAAGTTTCATAGACTGATTATCAAATTTGTACAAAACACTCAAAATACCCATGACTGCCCTTTTACCTCTTGCAGCCAAGTCACTTTCAAGCAGTACTAAATCGTAACTTCATAGTAAAATACAAACCTAAATATTTATATGCATTAACAACTTCTATTCGATTCTTTCCACAAAACCATTTTTCGTGTGCTGCTAAGTAGCCTCCCTTTCGGAACACAATGATGTTACTTTTATCAAAATTTACTTTAAGTTGCAATTTTTCAGAGGATCTGTACAATATATTCAGCTGATTTTGTAAACCAACAACAGTCTCAGAAAGAAGAATAATGTCATCCGTAAACAGTAGTATAAATATTTCAACTAAGGTTGATGTAAGTATTGCGCCATGTTTGCCACCCTTTTAAAAATATCTAGTGCAAGTTCATTTATGAACAACGAAAACAAAATTGGACTACACACATCACCTTGTTTCACACCACGTAAACAATGAATGCTCTCCGTGAGTGACGCCCCATCTCGCACACGTGCCTTTACAACAGCATACATACTTTTTACACAACGAAACAATTTACCACGAAAACCTTGCTTTTGCAGAATTGGCCATAATAGTTTTCTTGAAATAGAATCAAATGCCTTTTCGAAATCAATAAAGGGCAACATACAGTTTA
>JABMCL010000059.1:2020000-2022500 GCA_018857735.1 Alviniconcha marisindica
CGCACACGCGCGCGCGCGCGCACACACACACACACGTCCGCGCTCGCGCACACCTATACACAGACACCACGCACGCGCGCACACACACACAAACCCAACACACACACACACACACACACACACACACACACACACACACACACACACACCACACACACACACACACACACACACACACACACACACCACACACACACACACACACACACACACACACCACACACACACACACACACACACACACACACACACACACACACACACCACACACACACACACACACACACACACCACACACACACACACACCACACACCACCACACACACACACACACACACACACACACACACACACACACACACACACACACACACACACACACACACACACAAAAAACTGAAACATATTTATCGCGGAAATAGAAATTAATGTTGAGAATCTAGAAGTAAGTAAGTAAACATGGTGATTAACGTCCACAGAAACCATAAGGTTTATTAGGGACGGGGAGAATGGGGGGAAGGGGGTATGGAGGTGGGGGAAGAGGGAGAGTATATACTATCGCTACACTGTCACCACCAGAATGACTTCTGCATTAAGATGGGCAGCGATGAGAGCCATTTAATGTTTCATTAATTGTGAGGGACAAAGTCACAGACAGTGTCCACAAACCACAACTTTGAAGAGAAAGGAGAGCCGAAGCGGTATCGAACCGAGGTCCTTCCGCTTACCAGCCTACCGCCTTACCGCTAGGCCAAACCGGCTCTCTAATCTAGAAGCAGTCAAAGTTTCTGCCGTATAGTCAAGAAAAGAAGAAAAAAAGGTAGTTAATTAACACTTGAAAGACGGCTGTTTTCTGAGCACATACTTCACCAAAGTCAGCTTTGTCTGTCATCCGTGGCAGTTCATTGTGATTTTGATCGTTCTGTGGTTGTCAGTTTGAGTGTGTTACTTTTGAGGCGGTTCTTCTTGTCCATGCCATGCAAGTGAGGCCAGTAACTGTTTTTAATACTTGTTGTTTGAGTGTGTGTGTTTGTTGTTGTTTTGTTTGTTTGTTTGCTTTGTTTTTGTTTCCGTCGTCATGGCGGTTTTTTTTATATACTTTACACAAGAAGTCAGATAATAATAATAATAATAATGGAAATGTATAAAGCGCCTACCCCACGGCTCAAAATGCTGAACAAGTAATGTACTATGTAAATGTAGGTTCACATAACACATAATGTTATCAGAAGGAAAAATGTAACACAATTAACACAAACACACAACAACAACCATCAACACACACACACACACACACACACACACACACACCACACACACACACACACACAACACACACACACCACACACACCCCACACACCACACACACACACACACACCACACACACACACACCACACACACACACACACACACACACACACACACACACAACACACACACACACACACACAAACACACACACACACACACACACACACACACACACACACACACACACACACACACACACACACACACACACACACACACACACACCACACACACACACACACACACACACACCACACACAACACCACACACTACACACACACACACACACGACACACACACACACACACACACACCCACACACACACACACACGCACGCACGCACGCACGCACGCACGCACGCACGCACGCACACGCACACACACACACAAACGCCACGCACACACACACACATTGTACAGACTGATATGGATGAACGACAATGTTGCTGAACTAAAATATTCTGAGAAGAGAAGTGTCTTGAGTTTGCTTTTGAAGGAAGAGAGAGTAGCAGAGTGCCTGGTGTCTTGGCGTCATGTTATAAACATTTCGTACACATGTTGTTGCTGCTGCTGCTGCTGCTGCTGCTTCTGTGGTTGTTGTTGGTTTAAACAAAATGTATTGATTCATCGTAATCGCAAGTTCAACAAATAAGTACAGGAAACACAAAAGCAGTATGCTTATTTGAGTGTTACCTATAGTGGTTGTTGTTGTGTTGCTATTGTTATTATTATTATTATTATTATTATTATTATTATTATTATTATTATTACTGTATAGGTCAGTGTCGCACAGGTCCTTTAAAAAGCAACATTCATGCTTATGCTCGCTCCAAATTGCCAACACACTGAGCCGAATCAGCCCGAGGATTTTTCTTCTTTTTTCTCGGTTGTTGTTGTTGTCTGCTACATGCGGAGCTGAACCATGTGCTTGTCGTTAGTCCCGACAAGTCCCGCAAAGCCACCCCGTGTATCATGCTGTCTGCCACATTCCGCACCCAGCTTCGTTAGTTACTGCAGGGACTTGAGGTGGTTTCGGGTTTTCCGGCGGCTTGTATGTACAAATTCGACAGCAAGCTCTCAGTGTACACGCGTTTCGCTCTTATACCATATAGTTTGCCGGTGTTGGTTTGTAAAACTCTGCAGGCATTTTTTTTTTTAGCAAAAGTGTTGTTTCTGTATTATTA
>JABMCL010000059.1:2027500-2030000 GCA_018857735.1 Alviniconcha marisindica
AGCGCGCTTCTTATCTGTGACAGGCAGCGCACCAGGGATATTGTCTGGCCCAGTGATCAGGCAGCTCTTAATTAGCCCCTCCCATGCCCTCTCTCCCCTCCCCTCGGGACACTGACGGCTGGGCTGGCAGCCGAGTTAAAGATAAGGGGAAGCATGTGCTCTTTTTTTTCTCTCTCTCTCTTTTTTTTTTTTATTTTTTTATTTTTTTTGTATGTGGGGAGAAGGTCTCTTTCTTTCTTTTTTTATTCTTGGAGGGTGGGGAGGGGTAGTTTTTCGTAGCTGCCATTTTGGGGGTTGTGGCTAGGCTGTGATTGAATAGAACGGCGGGGAAGGGAGTTTTTGTATTATTTTTTTTAATGATTTATTCTCTTTCTTCTTTTATTGGCGGAAAGGGGAGGTAGCAGGCCGTTGTTTATGGAAACTTGGGGGGTTGTCCCTAAGCTGTGATTGAATAGAGTGTAGGGGGGATGGAGGGGGGTATGTTTTTGTTTGCATTATACGCTTTTTTTCTTCTTCTTTTTTCCCTTCTCTTTCCCTTCTTCTTCTGCTTCTCCTTTTACTGGAGAAAGGAGAGGGGACAGCCTTTTGTTGTTGCAATTCTGGGAGTTCTGGAAGAGCTGTGAGGAAAGGACATTTTATTATTACATTTATTGATTTATTTATTGCTTTCTTTTTCTTTCGGTATTGGGTTGGGGGAGGGGGGGGGGGAAGGAGCTAGACTGGTGTTTTGTTATTGCAATTTTGTGGGTTGTGTCTTAGCTGTGACTGGATAAAATGGTGGGGAAGAGAAAGGTGTTTTTTGTTTTGTTTACTACATTTATTTGTTCCTTTTTTCCTTTATTGGCGAAAGGGGATGACGGGATGTGGCAGCCAGTTATTTATGCAGTCTGGCCGGGGGGGGGGGGGGGGGGGGGGGAGTGGGGGGGGGATGTTGTTGTGGATAAGCTGTGACTGAAGGGAGCGGTAGGAAATGGAAGGGAACCTTTTTGTCTGTATTATATGTATTATAGTCATTTCTTCTCTTGTTAGTGAAAGGGAACCGGGCAGCCCTGGCGGGGTAAGGAGTGGGGGGCATCTTTTTTCCTTTTTGTTTTTGTTGTTGTTGTTGTTTGTTTGCTTGCTTGCTTCTTCTTCTTCTTGTTTTTGTGAGTTTTTTGTTTTGTTTTGTTTTTTGCGAAGCTGTGTTGGGGAAGGGAAAGATGATTTCATTATCATGTTTATTTTTTCTTGCTTTATCTTTGTTTTGGGGGGCCTTTTAGTTGTTGCGGTTTATAGGGTTGTATCTAATTAGTTTGTAATGGGATTTTAACGTCCTGTAAACCGTACTGTTTGTGTCTAAACAGTGGTGGGGGGAAGAGAAGCGGCTAGTTTTTGTTTTCATTACTTTATTTATCTATTACTTTCTGTTATTATTGGGCCACGGAAAGGGAAAGATCAGCCTTTTTGTTTTTGCGAGTTAGGGAATTTTTCTGTTGTGGGGGGGTGGAGCGGGGGGGGGGGGGATCTTCCCATCTTTTTATCTCTCTTTATTTATTTTTCTTTTTTCTTTGGGGAGTGTTCCGATTTGTGGAGATGCGAGTAAACCGTGATTAAAAAGAGTAGTGGGAGGTGAGTAGCGGATTAAGGGCCTGCTGAGTTTAATTAATCCAGTGTTTTCAATGATCGCACACTTTTTGTGGCAACGCGTGATAAATCAGTTTAGAAAGAATCGATCACGATCATGGTGTCCCCCCCCTCTCCCCCCCCCCCCCCCACCCCCCCCCCCCCCCCCCCCCCCCCCCACCCCCCCCCCCCCCCCCCCCCCCCCCCCCCCCATCCCCCCCACACACACACATTTCTGCCATCGCTCGCTTTTCTTAACACTTTCCACGTTGGGGCCCTGCATGCTTTTCGCCACGATGTTGATTCAAGGAAAAGAAATGGTTGAACGAAACTGTGCAAACACTTGTGAGGCGGAATAGTCTGATCAATTTTCCTAGTCTGGTCAAAATTCGACCCCTATAACACGTCAATATCGCCCCTCCGCCCGCCCCTCCAAGCCCGTATATTTTTTTTACCCTGATGCTCAGCTTGACATCAGGGTTATTCATACGTGGCTAAGCAAATTTTTCTTCTTCTGCTTCTTCGCCTTCTTCTTTGCCTTCTTCTTCTTGAGCAGTCGTAATTCGGTGGCTGGATTTGATGTCTACAAGGTGCTGGCTAAAACCATACATATTCCTGTCGCTAAAGAGGGAATTCGTGGTCTGAAAGGACACGACTAAGACCATTCGGATACGATCAGTGAGGAGTTGGCTAGGACCACACAGATCTCTGTTTTGACTAAGACCATTCGGATGCGATTAGTGAGGAGTTGGCTAAGACCACACAGATCCCTGTCGCTAAAGACGGAATGTGCGGTCTGAAATGATACGACTATGGCTAAGACCATACAGCTCTGTGTCGTTACAGAGGGAATGCGTGGTCTGAAAGAATACGACTAAGACCATGCGGATCCGCTTAG
>JABMCL010000059.1:2037500-2050000 GCA_018857735.1 Alviniconcha marisindica
GAGCGACCGAAAATAAAGTTGACTGTTAGCAGAACACACAAAAAGGTTATAAAAAATATATATTAAAAAACAAACAAACAAAAAACGCATATTTTAATAGGACAACACAAAACATGCGCCAATTTTTAGGGTAACTCCCCCCTCCCTCCTCCCCCCACCCCCCATTTCCCTTGTTCAAGCAACAGACAGGCGGATAAGCGATAATAAACGAAAATTTCAAAACACTTTTATGATTGCCCCGACCCTACACCGCCCACTCTACAGTCCCAACCTCCTCCTTCCCCCTCCCCCTCCCCTGACTCCACCCACGTCTTTCTTTCATGTTGCTTTACGTCCACGGAGGCGAGATGGCCTATTAGGGACGGGGACAGAGAGGGAAGGGGACGACAGAGTAAAGGCTCGACCGCGGAAACCGCCCGAAAAAGACCGGAGAGACCGTGGACCGCCGCCAGAACAATGGAAGTGTTAAGGCGGTGTCCCCTCGCCATTGCCCAGCGACTTGTGCACTGCGCAATTGCTGTTTCAACTGCTGTGCTTGGGCAGAGTCACAAAGACAATGTCCGTTGCACTGCTGTTGACGAACAACTTGGACAACTCAAGCAAAGGAAGTCCAACTTTCTTAGCCCAACTCCACCTCCCTACTCATGATCTCTTCTGGGCTAAGTTGAGGGTCCAGTTTCACCTCCCTCCTCTAAGATCTCTTGATCTTTTGATCTCGCCTGGAACCTTGCTCCACCCAAGTTCACACATTCCCAATGTTATACTTATCTGGTTTCAGTTGGTACTGGGGTGTCTAGAGCGTGTTCAACAATGCCGGGTGCTTTCCTCACACACTCCAGCAGCTCTTTAACACACTACAGCACCAACTGAAACCAGATAAACTGACAATTTCAATATAATTCATTATCGTTTCTCTGTTTTTCGTTTGAAAAGTGGTTTTACCCTGAAAATCTGCACATGTCATGTTGTCCTGTTAAATTCAGTTTCTCAATGTCATTCAAACACACAATCCGTAACGTCACCTTTTAACATTTAATTATGTTTATTTCAGGAACACATTTTATTAGTGCATGTTTTAAATGTTTAGCAACCGAAGCGAAAACAAACAAAAACAAAAAAACTAAAACAAATTAAAGAGCCTAGTTGTTTTCTTTTCGTGTAATTCAAGATTGAAGATTTCCTTATGATTTCATCAGAGAAATTAAATGGATGAACAGATACCACATCACAGTAGACAATAAGAAACATGTATCATAAGCTAGTTCTACAAACCAACTAATTTGCTGAAAAAACTGATTATAAGATTAGCTGCAACTGATTGGTTTCTACTGATACAGGAAATAATATTAAACTTGTTACATTACGCAGTATATAATAATATATAATTATTTGGTTAAATGAACACATGTACAATTTATGTTTGCCAAATTTCAAAGATGACACTTTTCCACAGTATTGTAGAAAGTATGACATGATTCTATCAAGACAAACTGATTTCACGTGTTAAAAGTGTACCAAAACAATGATACAAAAATACATTAAATCTGATATATGTTGAGACCAACGTTGCAAGCGACATAAAGCACCATCAACATTGTGCTGCATAATTTAAAGTGTATAACATTCGCTTAGGGACAGTGGTTGTTATAGCTCAGTCACAGAATGTAATACAGATGTTTTGTTGTTGTTGCTGCTGCTGCTATTGTTTTTGTTGCTTGTTCTTATAACTGAGGTAAAAACAACAACAACAAAATAAAATATAAGAAACAACAACAAGAACAAAACCAAAAACACCATAAGACGACTCACATTCAAAAGTGGACTATAACATGTTCTCAAAAGTCTCAAGCGACCTTCCAAATGAGTAAAGGCCATTGAAACCAATATGAACTGCAAAGTTTCATGCACACTTTCAAAGCTCGTCTTAAGCAGTATCAGAGAAAGCACCACCATAAAAAAATATGTTTTTGCCAAGTCTAAACACGTGTCAGTTATTTCTGTAAGCCAGTTATCTGCCTTGGTCTAAGCAGAGTGACATTAGTGAATCAACGACCTTCGCTTTACCAGAAAAGAACTTTGTTCCCCAAGGCCCACAGTGAACTTGACATCCGGTCAAAGGTCACCGAAATGGACACGATGATGTAAAAGCTCTATGGAGACTTACATAATACACACTTTTAAAGTCTTCATATAGCCTCCGGAAGAAAAGGGGTGGGCGGGGGGAGGGGGGGGGGGGGGGGGAGGGGATTCGTCGTTTTCGTGAGTCGGATTGGCCTAGCAGTAAGGCGTAAGGCGCTGGTAAGCGAACGATGTCGGTTCGATTCCCCTCTTGGCTGGGAGGGGGGAGAGGGCGGGGCGGGGGGGGGGAGGAGAGGGCGGGGGGGGGGGGAGTGGGGGGGGAGGGGGAGGGGGGGCTGGCGGGCGAACAGTTATCATAACAAAGTCATTTGGAAACAAAACTTAGGGGTGGGGGAAAGTTTAGCGAAAAGATAAAAATATCTGTGAAAATTCTTCTTTCGCATCGCAGCTTTACATTCTGACCTTAGTTTAATGCAGAGCTTATCGCTCACACCACAGCGCTTTTGCTCACTGTGGGATACATACATCTGACATAAATGATGTGAGCAAACATGGGATACATACATCTGACATAAATGATGTGAGCAAACATGCCTCTTACACAAAGACTTGGCAGTCAGTTTCTTTAAAGCTTGCAAATGACACACGGAATGGGAGATTTTGCTGCAGATTGTCTCGCTCGGTGGCGCTGGGCACATTTGGGGCTTTAATAAACCCAAGTCAGCTGCAAATTATCTCCCCTACGCAAGCAAGGTGGCGCTGGGTACATCTGGGCAGTGCAGTACTCAGGCTAGCAATCAGAGCTCAGGAGCTGTGTGAAAGCCGAGGTGGACGTCCTGGGCTTCCCGTCCTAATGAGCCTTATGGTATCTGTGGACGTAAAGCAACATTGAACCATGCACACGCACTGGTCACAGTTTGTCCCTAATATGCCAACCGACATCCGAGGACATGAAGCTCTACATCATCATCGTCATCAGGCTAGCAAAGTCGCTCATTGTCACACGCAGCGATGACACCATTCAGTGGTTCGAAACGATGGACTGCTTGAGTCTTGAGTTTTGCATCTCGAGTCTTACCGTTTTAACGCCCAGTCAAATGTGAAGGTGATCATGGAGAGACAAGCCAGGAAATCACAAACAGATGACCAGGAAAAAACACATAATTATCCATCAAGTCACAAGTTTAAAAATAAAAAAATCCTTTTTATAACAATAAATCAATAAAGTTCTACCCAACGTCATAAGCCCAAGCACTTTACAACAACACCCCTTCAAAAAAAAAAAAAAAAAGGCTACTCATATCACCCTGACCTACTCCGAAGTTTTAGAGAGAGAAGCTTTGATACTTCTGAATGCGCTAGAGAGTATGTGTGTGTGTGTGTGTGTGGAGTGGGGTGGGGGGTAGGGGGGGGGGGAGGGAATTTAATTTCTGTGTCCGTGGAACCCAACGCGGGTGATTCAAAACGACAATTCAAAAAATCAGCGACGAAAGAACACAAAATGATACATTGTTTCGCTGAGTGAAAAAATCAGCGGGGATGAACAGCCGCCGGAGTGGCAGGTTGAACTGGGATACGCTGGATCGTCGTTAATCCGGACGTCGATAATTCACACACTCCGGCATCCATCCATAATCCCTCGCGAACGGACTTCCCAAACACTAATACTCGCCGTTGATCCGGAAATCTGCCTTCCGGATCCGGGAGTCCAAATTGGGCACCAAACCATAATTTTACTCAAAAATAAACAATCCGGATAGAGCGAACACTGTTCAACATTCATCTTGTTCTTCTTTTCTTTTTCTTTTTCTCTTTCTCTCTCACTGAAAGGAAAGAAATGGAAAAAATGGGGGGGGGGGGGGGGGGGGGGGGGAATGGTTCGGTTGTAACATAAAGGTTAAGGCTGTTGTCAGCTTCGAATAAATTGCTTTGGTGTGCGTAGGGTTTGTGTGTGTGTGTGTGTGTGTGTGTGTGTGTGTGTGTGTGTGTGTGTGTGGTGTGTGTGTGTGTGTGTGTGTGTGTGTGTGTGTGTGTGTGTGTGTGTGGGGTACGTGCGTGCGTCTTGTTGTTGTTGTTGTTGTTGTTTGGGGGCGTTTTTGTGTGTTGGGGGGGGGGGGGAGTGGGGATGGGTAGATGTTAGTGAGAAATGTGGATATTCTAATACTGTGTTTTTGATGCTATTTGTTTTTGCTTGTTCATGAAATGCACCCGCCTGCATGCGCCTCAGCTGAGAAAAGGTGCTATTTTAAGCACACAGATATTCTTTCTTTTTAAAAAATTTTTTTTTTTAATGATGTTCGTTTTGATGTGAAAAAGAAAAGTGCACGATTCGAGACTCTATTCATAAAACTCTTCGGACATAAACTGTAAAGACCGTGGACCAGAGCGAACGACGGATAAACGAAGTTCCAGAGAATAACGTCAAATAACCAGCACTAAATTCAGCCCCAAGTACAACAAAAACTCCGCACATAGTCTTTCATGTACATATTTTTGTGTATTTGCGGGGTCAGGGCAGCTGCAGCCATGGACTGCACGAACTATCTTTAGACATTGTGCTGACATGAAGTGTACAGCGAAAAGTCCATTTTCGTGCATATTTTCAGCACGGACAGTAAACAAGTCTTAATTAGACCTTATACTTTATAACTGTATTAACTGTCCACGCTTACAAATCACTGTAATCCTAGCAGCTCGGTATTTCACTCTCCCGCGTATCTTACAGCCGACTACAAAAAAGCGACAGCGAAATGGAAGGCATACAGTCTTGAAGCAAAACCATTTGCACCTGGATAAAAAGCCCCACACAATGTGTATCAATCATATCGGCCTCAAGACTGACACAATTGTCAGAGCTTAGGAGCTGTGTGAAAATCCAGGTCCCTAATAGTCCTTATGGTCTTTGTGGAAGTAAAGCTACACTGAACTTGAACACAGTGGAGAGAGACAGAGCTCAGCAGACGTGTGAAAAGTCGAGGTGGCCGTCCTGGGTTCCCTGTCCCTGATGGTCCTTATTGTCCCTGTGAACGTAAAGCAACATTAAACTTGAACACAGTCGTGACGCCTGCAAATCTGGGCCTCGCTGTGTTATACTTAAACGCCTTACTAAAGGGCGCTGCTGCTCATAAAGAGCGTCTTCCGGTCTTGGATCAGGTTCCGGTCTCGGATGATACCGCCATAATTGGACAGGAGTGCCAAACGTTCAACAACATCGTTCTGCTTAACGTATCACATATAATTCCAGTGTAATGCACCACAGCATTCACTCAGTTTCAGTTCTTCGCTTCCAGCAGGTGGAAAAGACCCGGGTATACAGGCTGACATGGTTACTCAGGCTGTAACACCAAACTCTCTTTCTGTGTTTCTGATGAACTATGATTAATGTTGATTTTCAGAGCGATCGTTTATTCTGTGTTCATTTGGACTTTCAAACACCGATTCACTCAGTCCTCGCTTTCGATCAGTTACAGTTCTGCAAAACAAACTCCAGTTAAACTAGTGTTGAGCACTGATTCAACAGTGGTGTCTGTGTCCGAGCCAGTCGGGGTTTCGCAGTCAGACCCGATCGACTCCTCAAAACCTGTCACGTAGACCAGTCTGAGTCAAAGACCGGGACTGGGATAGACTGACCAAAGACCTCCACACAAAAACGTTACTGGGTTGAGGTCATATCAGCACACAAACGTCTCTCTCCCTCTCCAAGGTTCAGCATCGGTACTCTGAATCAGTCCCACGTCCACAGACACGGTGACAAGATAAGCCATTCACAGTCTCGTTCCTCTGATCTAGAAGCTCAAAGGTTCACAGAAAGTAAAAATAGAGAGAAAGAAAGAGAGGGGGGTAGAGAGAGAGAGAGAGAGAGAGAGAGAGAGAGAGAGAGAGAGAGAGAGAGAGAGAGAGAGAGAGAGAGAGAGAGAGATCGTGGTACTGGAGATTGTCTACGTCTGCCACCATTCCAGCAGACACTTGCCGATAAGTCGTCAAGCAATGACGTCACTAATGACGTCGGGATGACCGCGGAAGGAGGGGTAGAGTGAGCTGGTGGTTTGGTGAAAGTTTCTGGAAGGGGGGACAACAAACAAAGGGGTGGGTGGGGAGAGAGAGAGAGAGAGAGAGAGAGAGAGAGAGAGAGAGAGAGAGAGAGAGAGAGAGAGAGAGAGAGAGAGAGAGAGAGAAGAAGAGGTGCTTCACTTCGTCTGTGTCTTCCAACATTCCAACGGATATAATATATGTAGATGAATTCATCAAGGAATGACGGAAGGGGGTGTATGAAGGATGCCTGGGTGATGTGGTGCTTAAGTGGAGGAAGGCTTTGGATTTAAGCCATTTACCACACACACACACACACACACACACACACACACACACACACACACACACACACACACACACACACAAGTAATTGAGATCGTCCCTTGTTTTCCACCATCACTGTAGCTACTGGCGGACGAAGCCATCAAGGAATGACGCCAGGAGATGCCTGAGGAGGGAGGGTGTGGAGTGTACTCGTGAACTGATGAAAATGAAGGGGTTTAACGTATTTTGTTGTTGTTGAGGAAAGCAAATCAATCAAACAAACAACAACAACAAACAAACAAAGAGATAGAGAGAGAGGGGTGGGGGTGGGGAGTAAGCAAGAAAATTAGTGTTTTACGCCCAGTCAACCAGTGCGGTTATATCAGGGCGATACTTCTTTTTGTGTGTGTGTGTGGAGGGGGGGAGGGGGGGGGAGAAAGTGAAAGAAAGAAAGAAAGAAGGAAAAAAGTGGTACTTCACGTCGTCGGTGTCTTTGAACATTCCGGAAGATACCTGCACACGAAGTCTTCAACGAAGGATGAAAAGGGGGTGGATGTGGGAGAGGGAGAATTGAGATCGTCCCCGTTTTCCACCATCCCGGCACGCAGCCTACCCGTGGATGAAGTCATCAAGGAATGACGGAAGGGGTGAGGTGGGCTATCGGAGTTGGAAGAGCGATTTGGTGTTGGCGTACGAAGTCTCCAAGGAACGAAGAGAGAGGGTCGATGTCCGAGTAGGAAGAGGGACTTCATCGCCTTCCTGGGACTGGGACTGGTGCGTATCGGCCTGGAGACAAACTCCAAGCACTGCTTTACGACATCCTTTCTCTAACCACTGCCGTAATTGATTACGCCGTAGGTCTCGAAAAACTGTCCGTGAACTGGCAGTAAGTTTGTTACAGACAACTCAAATTACATCAGCCGTTTCTTTTGTAACCGTCCACTTTGCTTACGCCGGCACAAATAAAACCGAAATCGTTTGAATCAAGGCGGATACCGCCCCCATTGCCCCCCCCCCACCCCCCCACCCTCCCCCCCCTTTTCTTTCCCCTTTTTTTTTTTTTTTTTGCCAGGGGCGAACACGCCTCATGTTCGCGCCAATGCTTGGACACTACGTTGCTTTCACAGTCTTACTAGAACCCAAACCTTTCGGAGGGCGCTGACAGCGTCGGTGGACAGCTGCGCGAGATAAAGAGTGCCCCTTCAGTGGCGTAACCCCAGGTTCAGAGCTCAGGAGCTGTGTGAAAGTTGAAGTGTTGAAGTCTAGCTGAAGTGTTGCTTTACGTCCACAGAAACCGTAGGCTTATTAGGGACGGAAGCCCAGGACGTCCCCTCGACTTTCACACAGCTCCTGAGCTCTGTGACCGTTCTGGGCTCCCCGTCCTTATTAAGCCTGGTGGTTTCTGTGCAACACTGTGTGAGAGTCGAGGTGGCCGTCCTGGGCTCCCAGTCTCTAATAGTCCATATGGTTTCTGTGGACGTAAAGCAACATTGAACTAAACGGCATAACCAGTTCTGGCAGAGCTTGGAGGAAGGTGTCGGAAAGCGACGCCCGGAGTGTGGGCGGACAGCTGCGCGGAGATAAAGAGTGTTCCGTCAATGCCGTAGCCAATTCCGGCAGAGTTTGGAGGAAGGTGCCGGAAAGCGATGCTCGGAGTGTGTTCTTGGAGACTGCCTCAGATGCAAACTCCAAGCACTGGTTTACGACATCCTACCTTCAATCACTGCCGTATTTAGTTATGCCATAGGGTCCAGAAAACTGTCAGCTAACGAGCAGTTTTTTGTTGGTTCTCAAACAGTAGTAAGTTTGTTACAAACGACTCAAATAAAACAAGGCGTGTCAGTTATAGCCGCCAACAAAGTTTACACCAGCACAAATAAAACACAATCGTTTGAATCGAGATGGAACTCTTTTTTTCTTTCTTTTTATCCGGGGTGGATGCGTCTCATGTGTACGTGCGTGCTTCGGCGCTAGGTTGCTTCTACAGTCATATTAGTACCGGAACCTTTCGGAGGGCGCTGACCGCGTCGCTGGACAGCTGCGCGGAGATCGTAAAGAGTGCCCCTCCAGTGGCGTAACTAAATCTGGCAGAGTTTGGAGGAAGGTGCCGGAAAGCGGTGCTCGGAGTGTGCCTCAGATGTAGAGGTAGGTCTCGGTGACGAGGAGCCTGGTCCTGACGGTGGCGCTGGGCAAGTCATCCTCCTTCAGCTTCATCATCCTCCGGCTCGTCTCCTGCACGCGATGCGAGAACTTGTACTTGAACTTGATGTCGCGCGCCAGGTCCTTGCCGCGCGTCTTGCACGCGTGCAGGGCGTTGCGCATGCGCGGTATTTTTAAGAGTTCGTCTCGGTTCAAGGCAACCTGAAACTGCAGCGACGAGGTCAGCGGAATTTCCATCAGCATGATGGAGGGACCGTCGATGATGCAGGCTGTGATTGACGTTTCCTTGAGAACAGAAATAAACGCATATATAAATAAATAAACCTGCAATGAAAAGTAATGGGAGATGAGCTGAAAAACACATTTGGCGCAGGGAACTTTTCTTGGATCAAATAGGATCAAATATAGCTCAGTGACCTTTTAAAAAAAAATATTTTTAAACCCCTCTTCGGAGTCTTGAAAATAATTTCTGTTCGTTGTTGAGTTAGATCTATTCTGAACTAGGAAAATCAAACAGAACCAGTCTCTTTCTTTGTTTCTTTCTTCTTTTCTTTCTTCCTTTCTTCCAAAGTTTTTATCGTCGCTATCATAAAATAAGGTCCAACGTTAGGCTGGACTGGAGTTTAAAAGATGATATTAAGTTTTTGTACTTCGTCTCTCGTACTACTAACAATAATAACTCTTTCATAGCACTATATCCCGTGAAAACAATTAAGAGCTCATGGCACTGTGCTATATGATAAACAGAAAGAAACAAACACTAAAAAAAAAAACAATACAACGGACAAGCACTGTGCGTACAACAATCAAACATTCAACACACACACACACACACACACACACACACACACACACACACACACACACACACACACACACACACACACTCATTCAGTGTCTACAACATATTGTCCCTAATATGCTACCCTTAACCCTGCAGGTGAGGACATGAAAGCCAATTTCATCATCCTCTACAACATACAGTTCATGTTGCTCACAATCTTGTGTGCATCATTATCTCCCCCCCCCCCCCCCCCCCCCCCCCAGCCCTTCGCACAGACCTGGAAGGAGTCGAGGAGTGTGAGGAGTTTGGAGAAGGCGGTGAGACGGGGGTATTTTTTGCCGTAGGCGAAGCGAGCCAACAGAGGGAACTGACCGCTGGCGATGATCTCACTGCTCTTCACCGACAGCTTGGGCTGGTCGCTCTTCTGCACCGTCACCATCTCGCCCGCCTGCACAGTGACGTCATCCGGTGGTTAGTGACGTCATCAGTCATTAGTGACGTCATCTGGTCTTTAGTGACGTCATCCAGTCGTTAGTGGCTTTATCCGGTCGTTAGTGACGTCAGCAATTCGTCGCTAGTGCGGCAACGTCAGAACGTAACATCGCGCAGTGAGTCTAGATCGAACCACAGACATAGAATAATTATGGGCATTATTCTGTGTCTGTGGGCTAGAGCTGACAAACAGCTGCAGCATCGATGTGGAGTCTTTAGTCAGCGTAACTGTATTCGCCCCTTCAAAGAAGACGCCTGTCTGATGATTATGTACCCCCCCCCCCCCCCCCAACCTCCCTCCCTCCTCTGTTTTGGTCTCTGCTCTTACTGTATTGTATTCGCCCCCTCAAAGAAGACGCCTGTCTGATGATTATGTTACCCCCCCCCCTCTGTTTTTGTCTCTGTCTCTGCCTGCCTGCCTGCCTGCCTGCCTGTCCTGCCTGCCTGTCTGTCCTGCTGTCCTGCTCCTGTCTCTCCTGTCTCTCTGTCGTCTCTCTGTCTGTCTGTCTGTCTGTCTGTCTCTCTGTCTCTGTCTCTCTCTCTTCTCTCTCTCTCTCTCTCTCTCTCTCTCTCTCTCTCTCTCTCTCCGATACTTCATGTATCCCTTGGGGGTTATTCAGATAACTTACCTGGATAAAGCTATGACAGCTGCAAGGGCAGCGCTACCCATTCTTACCAGTGTGAGTAGTATTTCTGTGTGTCCAAGCAATGGCATGGCTGCCAGTGTTTCGCTGTTGCTGTTGTTACTGGTTTTTGTTGTTTTGTTGTGATTTTTTATCTGTCACGCGCGTTGAGACGTTGATAAATGCGATTGCACACATGAGTTGCACAAACACCGTAAGAGAATCTACACTGAAAGTTGACCCTGGGGGGGGAGAAAAAAAAACATTCCTTGCTGCACCTGGGAATCGAACCTGATTCAGGATTACGTCTGGCTTTTCGGTCCGACGCGCTACCGACTGAACTACCTGAGCTACACCACCACCACCCCCCCCACCCCCTTCCCCGCATCAACCCTCACCCCTACCCCCTTTCTCCTCTTCTCAGCTCTTCTTTCTTCCTTCCTTCTTGTTGTTGTTTGGTGTGTGTGTGTGTGTGTGTGTGTGTGTGTGTGTGTGTGTGTGTGTGTGTGTGTGTGTGTGTGTGTGTGTGTGAGTGTGTGTATGCGATTTGTCGGATATGTCGGATATCCATTTCAGGAGAAACAAACAGCCGGCGAATCGTGTGTGCAACGATACCCCCCCCCCCCCCCCTTCCTTACCGACTCAGCTCAGTTATGACAAAGAAGACGACGAAAAATGGTGATGAGCAAACCACGTTTCACCCAGAATTATATTCCAGGCATAGAAATACGTTTGTGCCAGACAAGCGTGTCTCAGCACGACGCTAAGAGGATGGGTCACAGATGCAACAAACAGACACATCCAATCAAAGTAATCATTCTAACCAGCAGTGACCTAGTTGGGCCAAACACACAAAAGAAACTGAAGAAGTGGAAGAAGAAAGGATACAAAACATCCCGAAAGAAGGACAGAAGCCAGCAGACGGCCATGCCGAGTCTCAAAACAGGATGTGACGTAGTGTCCTCCCTGCCGTCGTCCCCCACGGAGCTCCCAAACAACCGGACGCAGCACTGGCGAAGTCTCGCAACACCCCGCGGCTAATGTGCGCCTGACATGCAAACCCGAATGGATTCCAGCCTCACCCTCCTCTCTTCTTTTTTTTCTTTTTTCTTCTTTTTCCCTCTTCTTCTTTTTTCTTCCCTTTCTGCCAAAGCCTCCTTAAAAACCACCCCTCCAAGGAAGTGTCTAAAGCAAAGACTGCATGCAACTAAGTAGGTGTAGCCTGTAGGCTACCCGTTGGCTCTGTGGACAGGCGTGGGCGCAGCGAGCACTGCAAGGGAGATCAGCGCTGTGAGAGAAGCGAGGGATTGAGAAATGCTGGCTGAATTCCCTTGAATCTTCCTTCACACGTTCTCTCGTATTATCTGGGCGGTAGACGCAAGCCAGTTCGTAGTTTTCAAGCCAGGAAAATGATACTTTTAAGACTTTTCTATACCCCTTTTTTTTTTTTTTTTTTTTTTGGGGGGAAGTGGGGGGTATACCTTTTTTTCCACCTGTTTTTCCTGGTGCAACTCCCAAAACATACTGGAGAACTGGGTCTGTGCTGTGGCTACCGCAAGAGCTTTGTAGTTGCAGTCAGCCTGGGAAATACTGGCCGTGTCTATGTCATGTGTGTAGCAAACATGTGTTCTAGTCATGTATTCAGGAAACATGTGTTCAGCCTCAGGGGCACAGTATGACATTGTGTATCGATATGCCGGATTTAATGTATTTACCTCTTCTTCTTCTTCTTTTTGTTGTTGTTGTTGTAGTTAGTCTTAAAAATCAGTTTAAAAAAAGAGTTCTATATCGCACTGGCCGTGGCAGAGGGGGGGTAGAGAGAGAGACAGATAGACAGACAGACGAACAGAGAGAGAGAGAGAGTGTGTGTGTGTGTGCGTGTCGTGCGTGCGTGCGTGCGTCGCGCGCGCTCTCGTTTAGTTCATTTTCATTTTCTAATAAAAACAACACCACCAACAACAAAAACAACGGCTCTTTCGAGGATCATTCCTCCTCGAGGAATAAAATTATCCTCACGATCATCTAAAGAACCATCCTCCTTACCAAACTAGCGGCGATTCGTTAGC
>JABMCL010000059.1:2055000-2072238 GCA_018857735.1 Alviniconcha marisindica
AGGGGCTGGGGAGGCCGACACAGCTGTGAAAAAAGACACTTTAGAGACAGAAACAGGTACGTTTCGAGGGCGGTTTTGAAAGAGCCGGTTTGGCCTAGTGGTGAGGTGAGCTGCTAGGCTGGTAAGCGGAAGACGCGGGTTTGATTCCATCGCTCCGGCTCCTCCTCAGATGTTGTGTATTGTGGACACTTGTCTTGTGACTGTGCCCTCACAATTAAAGAAACCTTAGAATGGCTTGCACCGTTACCCATATTAATGCAGAATCATTCTAGGGGTGATAATGTAGAGTCACGTTTAGCCCCCCCCCCCCCCTCCGCCCCCGCCCCCCCCCCTCCCCCCTCCCGGTCCCCGCCAGTACCACTCCGGAAACAACAGGGCGTCAAACAAGTCAAACGAACGAACTCTGCGAACACCCCCCTCGCCCGGCTCCCTCTCTCCCCCCCCCCCCCCCCCCCCCCCGGTCCCCGCCACAGGGCGTTAAACAAGTCAACGAACGAACTCTGACACCCTCCTCGTCTTCCCCTCCCCCCCCTCCCCCCTATCCCCTCCCCAGCGGCTCCCCTTTCCATCTCCCACCCACCTCCCACCTCCCACCTTCCATATCACGGACCTTTTCATGCTGATTCGGTGCCACTGATACCGAACCTGGAGGGTGTCCAAGTAACACCATAAAACCCATTTTTATGTAGACCTGCGAGTTCACAATAAGGTGTCGGCGTGTTTTGACAGGAGAGCCGTGTGTTGGGGAGTTAGTTTGTTGGGGTATGGGTGGGTGTCGGGGTGGGGGTGGGGGTGGGGGTGCAATTCAAATTGGTTTGAAAAGAGGCACGCACGCCTGACCTACATAGCTAGATCAGCATTATGTGGCGTTTTTATATGTGTGTGTGTGTGTGTGTGTGTGTGTGTGTGTGTGTGTGTGTGTGTGTGTGTGTGTGTGTGTGTGTGTGTGTGTGTGTGTGTGTGTGTGTGTGTGTGGTTGCTTTCAAGATTTCTGGTCCCTTACTGCACAGACACAACACAGACTTACATTCAGACACAATACAACACAACACAACACAACACAACATAACACACACACACACACACACACACACACACACACACACACACACACACACACATACACGCACGCACGCACGCACGCACGCATGCACACGCATGCACGCACGCACACACACACACACACGTTACAGCATTAAATGGATGGTGTGTGTGTTAGTGTTAGTGTGTGTGGGGGGGGGGGGGGGGGGGGGGGGGGGGGGGGGGGGGGGGGGGTCGCGCCGGCACGAAGAGGCGCGGCCTTGACCTCGGCCGAAGCTTGTGGCGAGGGCACATTGGGTGTAGCTTGAATGACATGATGCAAGACCTTGTGGTGTTACTGTTGGTGGTACTGTTTTCTTTTCGTCTTCTTCTTCTTCTTCTTTCGCTCACTCTGACACCATTCTTCTTCTTTCTTCTTCTTTCTTCTTCTTTTTTCCCTTCTTTTTTGTTTTGTTTTGTTTGTTCTTGTGTGTGTGTGCGTGCGTGCGTGCGTGCGTGCGTGCGTGCGTGCGTGCGTGCGTGCGTGCGTGCGTGCGTGCGTGCGTGCGTGCGTGCGTGCGTGCGTGCGTGCGTGCGTGTGTGTGTGTGTGTTGTTTCTACGTCCTCAGGAATGACGACAGAGTCCACAGACTAGCTAAAGGTCCTGGTCTTGTTGTTAAAATATTACCTTTGTAGTCCTCAGGGATGACGACTGAGTTCACTTACTCCTTGAAGGTCCTAGTCTCGTCCTCAAGCTCTCACCTTCTTAGTCCTCAGGTATCTTCTTAGTCCTCAGGAATGACGAGAAGAGTCCACGGACTCTTTTACGGTCCTAGTCTCGTTCTTAAGCTCTTGCCTTCATAGACCTCAGGGATGACGACAAGAGTCCACGGACTCTTTAACGGTCCTAGTCACGTTCTTAAGCTCTTACCTTCGTAGTCCTCAGGGATGACGACAAGAGTCCACGGACCCGCTGAAGGTCTTAGTCTCGTTCTTATGCTCTTACCTTCTTAGTCCTCAGGGATGACGACAAGAGTCCACGGACTCTTTAACGGTCTTAGTCTCGTTCTTAAGCTCTTACCTTCTTAGTCCTCAGGGATGACGACAAGAGTCCACGGACTCGCTGAAGGTCTTAGTCTCGTTCTTAAGCTCTTAGCTTCTTAGTCCTCAGGTATCTTCCTAGTCCTCAGGGATGACGACAAGAGTCCACGGACTCTTTAACGGTCTTAGTCTCGTTCTTAAGCTCTTACCTTCTTAGTCCTCAGGGATGACGACAAGAGTCCACGGACTCTTTAACGGTCCCAGTCTCGTTCTTAATCTCTCACCTTCGTAGTCCTCTGGGATGACGACCGAGTCCGTGGACTCGCTGAAGGTCCTGGTCTTGTCGTCAAAAGTGACGATGCGAGCCAAGAGGTGTCGGGCCGTGCGCTGGTCAGCCAGCAGGATAGGCTTGTCCAGCTGAAAGGGCAGCGGTCCGTCGCCCCGGCACCATAGCACGGGGGTCCGGCACTGCACCACCTGCGGCAGGCTGTAGTCCATCAGCAGCTCCTCCAGCATCATCTGCTGCGGGGACCACTGCGCGCGCACCGAAGCTTGTGGGAGCGGAAACGGCGCCGGCACGAAGAGGCGCGGCCTTGGCCTCGGCCGAGGCTTGTGGTGAGGGCGCATTGGGTGTGGTTTGAAGGACATGGTGCAAGACCTTGTGGTGTTACTGTTGGTGGTACTGTTGTCTTTTCTTCTTCTTCTTCTTTCGCTCACTCTGACATAATTGTTCTTCTTTTTTCTTTTTTTTCTTCTTCTTTTCTTCTTTTCTTCTTCTCTCTTTTTTCCCCTTTTCCTTTCTTCTTTTTTCGCTCACTCTGACACCAGTAACAGTGATGTCTGCTCTTGGGAGTCAATTGATGTGAATACTGTCAGCGACTGTTTTTACTTGTAAAGTGGAGATCCAACATGAGCTGGAAGAACTAGGCAGTCGTGGAAAGCCTGCCGATTCAGCCCTGGAACCAAAACATAAATGAATCACATTTCAGCCAGAACAGGATTCCTGTTACGAATGAACAGGGGGGAGTGTACAAAGTTGTGTTATAAGCCAGTTTACTTTTGTCAAAGGCAAACAAATAAACACTTGTAACGATGCTATGTGTTCATAACGAAGTATGCAATCATTCTGTGACGATGAGTCTTGGGAGACTCTTTCATACATCTAGGCCCCTGTGTATTCAGCTGAAATGACTCTCGGACTTCCATTCCGGCGCCTGTCAATCGTATTCACAGTATGCACAGGCCAACGTGGAAAAAAGTTTACCAAAGCAATGCTTCTTTATTCCCTAGGCGAAACACAACTATTGGAATTTACCTTCATAAAACAGATAAAGCACAAAACTGCTTGACCTATGAAGTAACAGTTTGTCAGTCAACACACACACACACACATACACATACCCATGTGTGTGTGCATTGGCCAACATGGAAAAGAATATACCAAAGGAAAGATGATTACTCCCAAGGTGAAACACAAATAATGAAACTAGCCTCCCCCAAGACGAAAGAACACAACTGACCAGTGAGGTAATATCTTTGCCGCGATGCTGACATTACACCGCTCTGACGACCGATTTGTTTAACTCCCACTACTGCTAGTAATAAGTCTACCCCTGCAGCTTCTTTTGTAAATGATTTCACTTGACTGCTGTGTGTGTGTGTGTGTGTGTGTGTGTGTGTGTGTGTGTGTGTGTGTGTGTGTGTGTGTGTGTGTCTTCGCGTGCGTACGTGGGTAAGGTGTGCGTGCGTGAGAATGTGTGTGTGTGTGTGTGTTGTGTGTGTGTGTGTGTGTGTGTGTGTGTGTGTGTGTGTGTGTGTGTGTGTGTGTGTGTGTGTGTGCTTGCGTGTGTGTGTGTGCTTGCGTGTATGTGTGCATGTGAATGGGTATGTGTGTGTGTGTAGGGGGGGGTGCGCGTGTATGCGTGTGTGAGTGAGTGTGTGAGTGAGCGTGCGCGCATGCGTGTGTGCGTGTGTGAGTGTGTGTGTAATTCAGGTTTTGCTGTTTGGCTTTTTCTATAATGAGAATTGCTTGTAACCGTTACAGTTGTCTGTTTCTACCTGTAGCCCAGTAACCATTACAGTTGTCTCTTTCTACCTGTAGCCCAATGTCTAAATTAAATATTAAACTCTGGCTTTGTGTACAGCTTCCCGAGCTCTAATTTTAGATAAGCGGTTCGCGCTTTACAAATATTTCATTATTACTCATTCTTATTCTGACGATTATCATGGACATCGAAATTCCATGTTGATCCTGTAATTTGATCCGGCTTTCAGCACAGTCCCAACCTTGCACGCAACCTCTTGCGGACACACAAACACACACAAAGCATTAGAGGTTGAGGACTAGTGACCTCCACGCCCTATTTAACTTGTGTACACATCCAGCTCCGACACGCTTCAGCTACCAGTATGATAACGATTTCTCTTACAGCCCTTTGATTCTAGAGGCACTCGTGACTGGGTCATCGCAGCCTGTTACACTAGGTCCTCTGCCACACTGACAGTAAAGCTTTGTCGAGGGGACTCCTCCTAACTCATGTGATGTTTGACTGTTTTAACGCCGCGTTGTTTCCGGAGAGGTAGGCAAACTGGAGGAGGCCGAGATCTCAGGGAGTGGGTGGGTGGGATGTTTTTCCCTCTTCCCCCACCACTTGTGTGTGTGTGTGTGTGTGTGTGTGTGTGTGTGTGTGTGTGTGTGTGTGTGTGTGTGTGTTGTGTGTGTGTGTGTGTGTGTGTGTGTGTGTGTGTGTGTGTGTGTGTGTGTGTGTGTGTTGTGTGTGTTAGGCAACTGGAGGAGGCCGAGATCTCAGGGAGTGGGTGGGTGGGATATTTTTCCCTCTTCCCCCACCACCTGTGTGTGTATGTGTGGTGTGTTTGTGTGTGTGTGTGTGTGTGTGTGTGTGTGTGTGTGTGTGTGTGTGTGTGTGTGTGTGTGTGTGTGTGCGTGTGCGCGCGCGCGCGCGTGTGTGTATATATTGAGTAGAGAGGGCGTGGAGAGGGGAGCTTTGTGCACGGAGTTTGAAAATTTGGTTATGAACTAGCCTAATCTAGTTTACTGTAGGCCTTTTGATCGATTCAATTTTAACGACATATTCATCAGCCCTCTCAGATCCCGCGAAGTCACCCGTGACGGTTGCCTAGCCAACACCGCATCGTTGTGACGCGGGCGTGGTATATTGTTGTCCGTCTTGCTGCTCTTTGCTGCTGCTGTCGCGCGCGCACACCTGCGCGCGCGCACGCACACACACACACACACACACACACACACACACACACACACACACACACACAAATGGAGAGAGAGAGAGAGAGAGTCCAGCTGAGTGCACGCGCACGCACGCACGCACGTACACACACACACGCGCGCGACCATAGACTGACAAACACACATACAAGCGCACACGCACACGCTCACACGTCACGTATAAGATCTGAGCGAGAGAGAGAGAGAGAGAGAGAGAGAGAGAGAGAGAGAGAGAGAGAGAGAGAGAGAGAGAGACAGACAGACAGACAGACAGACAGACAGACAGACAGACAGACGGACAGACGGACAGACAGAGAAAGAGACAGAGAAGAGAAAAAGAGACAGAGACAGAGAAAAGAAAAAGAGACAGAGACACAGAGAGCGGACTTCTCACCAGTTTCAAAGTATTCCACCATCAAAGTACTCGTCGTGGTCAGGGTGGGTGGGACGGGCACGCACATCCCTTCACGCTCACCCCCGACGTGGGCGTATCGTATTCTGTGAAGTTTTAGAGAAGCCACTCGTCGATCCACATTCCAACCTGCAGTTCATACAGCACCCTTCCTTCCTTCGGTCCTTGCTCTATAAGCTGACACTGATCCTGTGCGGCAACATTGCACACACCTCTCTCCGCTACTGGGAAACGGAGACTGATAAAAACCCACGTGAGTTTTCGCTTTTTATGCACTTGCACCTCGTCTTTGACGAGACACAACCCTGTGACAACCAAACGCAGTTAACTAGCACCGCAGCCCACGTTCCCAGGATAAAGACGATTGGAGCGCGGTAACAGTTAGTCGATGAATCGAATCACACTCCGCACTCAGCGCTGCCCATTTCCTTACAACAAATCGATCAAACTCTTCGCAGGTTCACCAGGGCCTGATTATTGATAAACGGGCTTTTCCCATCGAACCGTTGTGAAACGACAGTCGGTTAACTTGAACCCAACACGCGCAGAATTATTGGGTAGTCGAATCTGTAAATCGGCTACGAGACACTGCATAATAATATAACCACCCGACAGTTTCGGGCAGCATATGCTGGCAGATCCTGGAGTAAATAGTCGGGTGGATAAGCTGGTCTACTCAGTGAAGAACGCACCGATCGTAGCGGCACAATAATATAGCGTGGTTCAACAACGTGAAGCAGGAAGAGTCAGAGAAGTGTAGCTGAGGTGGGGGTCGCCGCTGTGCTTCTCAAGCCACTCCCCCTGATAGCTCCAGCTCGTTCAAACCCCGTTCAGTCTGGCGTTTTGTTCAAATTTTGGCCTCTCTCACCAGAACCAGGAGTGCGTGCAGTAACGGAAGTATAGGCCCTAGGCCTATTGGTGTTCAAAACTTCACTCCTCTGTTATTGAAAGGTTCGACTGTGCCGGGCAAATAGTCCCTTGTCGAGGGTTTCAGCAACATAAATCACATCCCAGCAGAGTGTGGATCGCCATCATCTCATCAGAGACGGGTAGCAATGTAACGCCACCAGTGGCTACTCTGCTTGAACGAAAGTCTAGTAAGTAAGTAAGTAAACATGGTGCTTAACGTCCACAGAAACCATGAGGCTTATTAGGGACGGGATGTATGGAGGTGGGGGAAGAGGGAGATTATATACCTATAGCTACACTGTCACCACCAGAATGATTCCTGCATTAAGATGGGCAGCGATGAGAGCCATTTTCATGTTTCAGTAGAGTGATGGACAAGTCACAAGACAGTGTCCACAAACCACAACCTTTTTGAAGAGAAAGGAGAGCCGAAAGCGGTATCGAACCGAGGTCCTTCCGCTTACCGGCCTAACGCCTTACCGCTGGGCCAAACCGGCTCACGAACGAAAGTCTGCTGCTCCTCTTAGTCTTATAATCTTCAGCTTCAGTTTAGTTAAAATGGATAGAATCAACAGGCAAGGGAGTTAATCAGCGCTCGAAAGACGTAATACAAGTAGTACAACAATAAAGATCCGAGTCGCCTACCGTAACTCTCACCTGGCAAGCGTGTAAATACAAGGTACATAAACTCCACCAGAGGTACATGCTCATTGTCCCTAATATGTCATCTGACATCCGAGGACATTAAGAACCAAGTAGCAGTACATGCTCAAGTTAATTCAAATTAGTTCAAATGGTATTGAGATGGTAACACCACGTTCGGAAAAGCCCATAAGCCCATCCCGTTTCTCATAAATTTCATTTTCTGGTGTTAACTTTGAAACAGTTTCAATGTTGTTCTGACTGATGGCTGATGATGGCCTTTTGCTCGTCCTAAGGGAAAATCGAGCACTTCCTCTTTCATGTCGGCTTTCTCCTCTAGGCGATCGATGGTGCCATGTCCTTGGCTTCCTGGTCCTGATCCTCCAGATATGGTTTATTCAGAAACCATCGAGCTGGAGAAGACAACAGAGAGAGAGAGAGAGAGAGAGGTTGACTGACTGATTGATTGAACTTTATTACACAAGGATAAAGGTTTAGGCACGAATGCCTGTCGGTCAGTCTGTCCTTGAAACAGTTACAAACACTTTTATATATATATATGAGAGAGAGAGAGAGAGAGAGAGAGAGAGAGAGAGAGAGGAAAAGATTTTTTACCCCCAGACAGACCGAGAAAGAGAGAGACAGAGAAAGACTGAGAGAGACAGAGAGAGGGGGGGGGGGGAGGAAATTTAAATAATTTGTCTGTCACAGAGAGAGAGAGAGAGAGAGAGAGAGAGAGAGAGAGAGAGAGAGAGAGAGAGAGAGAGAGAGAGAGAGAGAGAGATTACACTGCAACAGAGACTGTTGCTGACAACGTAGGCCGTCTGCACGCGTAGAGAATAACCCGCAGATCGCGACAAAGTCAGAACATAAATGATTTTTTTTTAACATAGCGTTTATTTTTGTTGTCCGTTCGCTCCTGTGCTCCTCATTACTGGCGTCTTCCTGTCTCGGTCTAGCCAGAGCGTCGGGACAAAAGCAAATGTTTGTTGTGTTAAGAGTCCCGTGACCAGGATTATACTTTCACCGAGCTGTAGTGATCTTCATGACGTGGCGAACTCCAGTATTCAAATCCCCGAGGTCGGAGTGCAGCTGCCGGATTGAGTGGCGAGTAGATATATATATATAACTCTGCACTTGAGTGTATAACAAACTTGTATTGATCCGCAAGTGGACCAAACTCAGTTCCCCCCCCCCCCCCCCCCCACCTTGGTTCCTGGTTTTAGCTATTTATATCCAAGACAGAGCACTTGACAGAATGTCCCTAATTGTCTTCAGCTGAAGATTAGCACAGAGAGAAGAGAGAGAGAGAGAGAGAGAGAGAGAGAGAGAGAGAGAGAGAGAGAGAGAGAGAGAGAGAGAATTTCATTGACGCATACCATTTTAATGTAGCCTCTGTGTCAGTGTGTTGTGACACGACCCAAGCCTTGGTGTTCTTGCTGTTTGTTGTCAATGTGTTGTGACGCGGCCAAAGCCTTGGTGTTCTTGCTGTTGTCAATGTGTTGTGACGCGGCCCAAGCCTTGGTGTTCTTGTTGGTGTCAATGTGTTGTGACACCACCCAAGCCTTGGTGTTCTTGCTGTTGTCAATGTGTTGTGACGCGGCCCAAGCCTTGGTGTTTTTGCTGGTGTCAATGTGTTGTGACGCGGCCCAAGCCTTGGTGTTCTTGCTGTTGTCAATGTGTTGTGACGCGGTCCAAGCCTTGGTGTTCTTACTGTTTGTTGTCAGTGTGTTGTGACGCGGCCAAAGCCTTGGTCTTCTTGCTGGAGTCAATGTGTTATGACACGACCCAAGCCTTGGTGTTCTTGCTGGTGTCAGTGTGTTGTGACACAGCCCTAGCCGAGTCGGAAAGGAGTCTATGACGCAAAACAGCATAGACTCCTCGTAGTGTCCCCGTGGACCATTCTTAGTGAGCTAGGTGGGTCACGGCGGGTGACGTAGATCGAAAGCGAGTCTGAGGTGTGCAAAAATGACGAGAGCGTGTGGCGATTTTGTCGTCCGCAAGGTAACCTACACTCCTAAGCCTCGCTTTCGTTCTCGGTTACCTTGGCGATCTCACCTCATGAGCGCCCCTTGGCCTGCCGGCTTGTGACGTAGCCCGTACCAATACGCCACTACACTGCCGGTCGTATTTTCTTCACGAAGCCCGGATTTGGCTTCTGTATCAGTGCGATAAGGCTCCATTCAGCCAACACCCCTTTCTCTATCTACCCCGGGTGGATCGGCCGAGAAGTAGGGGTAATGGGGGGAACCGCGCTTTACTCACTGACTTACTGGGACTGGTATATCTATTTATACGAGTACGTAGATCAGATACCATGCCGTGGTTTGTACGAAGGTGCCCGTCTCGTGCAGAGTTGCTAGTCTAGTCAGTTGGCGCTACGCCTACATGCTTGGCTAGGCTAGCCGGAGAAAGAGTCTAGGATCAAAACATTCCCATTATTTCTGTGCCATGAGTTGCCCTATCATCCTGCATGCGTGGGGAGGTCCGGGGGCGAGGTTGGGGGCGGGGGGAGGGGGGAGGGGGGGGGAGGAAGGGGGGGGGGGGTTGGCGAGGGAGGAAAGGTCTTCTTCAAGTGTACACACCATCCCACACCATTCGATCTTCCTCTGATACGAGATTATTCAAAGTGAACAGGAAACAGTATTTTCTCCTGATACGAGACTGATCATTCAAACGGAACAGGTAAAACAGGAAACAGCATCGTCTTCTGATACGAGATTATTCAAAGTGAACAGTTGCAACAGGAAACAGTATTTTCTCCTCATACGATATCATTCAAACGGAACAGGTAAAACAGGAAACGGCATCTTCTTCTGATACGAGATTGTTCAAAGTGAACAGTTGCAACAGGAAACAGTATTTTCTTCTAATACTAACGAGATTATTCAAATGGAACAGGTAAAACAGGAAACGGCATCGTCTTCTAATACAAGATTATTCAAATGGAACAGGTACAACAGGAAACAGCATGGTTCCGCAAGTTGGAATGAACTGCCTTCGTCGACACTTTCTTTCTTTTTTTCAAACCTGTCTCATAACATTTTTCGCAACTGAACCGTTGAAATTATGGTTCAATAATTTACTATATACAATTTCCAAAATGATTGCGTCGGAGTCATTTGACCTCCACTGATTTCCATTCATTTTGGGTTGCAGTTGCTCAGTAAGAAAAACCAATTTGCGTAATGAAGCATTGTTTCTCCAGTTACAAGGCTGAACTACTTATCGATCGCGGTGTGCTTCATCGTCGCACTTGCCGATCCGGTGACGGGTTACTGGGCTACTTACAAGTTTCCTGACCCAAGAATTGCCTTGAACAATGGGTTGAATGAGTCTTCCGGCGGTTTTACGAGCGATACATCCGCGAAAATTGTCGAGCGAGAAAGTCGGAAACAATTCAGCACAACGGCACTGCTAAACTCGCTCAGCCAAGGACAAAAATGACAGCGGCCTTGCATCGAAACACGGCACGTGAAAAAGGCCTCGAGACATGGCACGTGACACTGTTGTCAACAAAGAACTGGATAAAGCCAAGAATAAAGGCCTGGTTTCTGTGTCAGTAACATATATACGACATATCTGGAATCTAAGATATTCAAAGAGTCATATACTATGTATACCAAGAGTGCGCGCGCGCGCGCGCGCGCGCGCGCGCGTGTGTGTGTGTGTGTGTGTGTGTGTGTGTGTGTGTGTGTGTGTGTGTGTGTGTGTGTGTGATCTTGTGTGTGTGTGTGGTGGTGTGTGTGTGTTGTGTGTGTGGTGTGTGTGTTGTGTGTGTGTGTGTGTGTGGGCGTGGTGCGTGCGTGCGTGTGTGCGTGCGCGCGGTTGTGTGTGTGTGTGTGTGTGTGTGTGTGTGTGTGTGTGTGTGTGCTCGCGCGCGCGCGTGTGCATAGGTGTGTATCAGTATATGCGCGCGTGTGTGTTTATTTAATTTTTTTGGTGCGGACGGGTGTATACCTCTATGTTGATGTATGTCAGTGTTGTCATTTTGCTTATGTTTGTATGCTTACCGCTTTTTGAGACACTTTCCTTGTCGCTAAACTTCGTGAATAAAGAGTCTGAATCTGAAGAGCCGTAAACTAGTGTGATTTTCCTAAATCTGCTACAGCCGTGTACCACATGATTCCGACTTTTATTCCATTGAGGCAGTTTTTACCCTACTTTGACGCCATGCAGAGCAATATCCTTGATGAGCGTTACAGGGGACATGCTGAAACGATCTCATCTATTGAAAGAACAACTGAAAGTTAAAAACATGACTCTGTCAGAAGGCTGCCAGCGGCAGAAACCCGCATTCTTTGCCGGCTAGCGTTATGGAGGAGGGGGCGGGCGGGGTGGGGTGGGTGGATTAATATACAATTGGCTGATATTACTGTAATGGTGTGGTGGTGGAGCGTAGAACAGGACAGAGACCCAGGCAGCGGAGTCGCCGGTCAAAAATGGAGACCACAAAATGGCTGACAATTGTGTTTCCTTGGCCCGCACAAATACAGTTTCCTCAGTCAGTCAACAATAACTAAACTAATTAAAACATGAAAAACATCAAATGAAAGCTACAATTACAACCTTTTAAACGTATAAAAAAAAGTACACACATGACTTATTTTATTTACACTTGAAGAGTGGGAAGCGTGGCTTGCACCTATTTATAAGCAGATTGGGGTACAACTAAATCACAACTAACACAATGTACAAAATATAACTGTCACTAAAACTTACATCTAATAAAGAACACGCTCCCACGGTTAAAATGGTACAAACAATTACAATACAACGTTTTAAAGAAAAACAAGACACACTCAAAGACTAGCACTAAAACTCGGTGCGAACTTTCGCCTGGGGCGCGTTATTTTAGTCGCAGCAGCGCTGATAGTGATCCAAGTAGTCTTGAATACAACTTAGCTTCTACAGTACACAATATTTAAATAAGTTAATTTAAACCCCAAAAATAAACAAATAACATGAAGTCAGCTAAGCAAAATACTATACAACAAAGCACTGATCGACACAGAATTACTTATAATCGAGTAAAAACCAACGATTCACTACTATTCACTATACTAAACAGAGAACGCGCCATGCAGACAACGCCGCTAAAAAAAGAATGGACCAGAAAAGGCATCGGCTACTGATTAAGCTCCATCCTGCGTCTAAATAAGATCAAAATAAACGTTCTAAGATGCCAATTATATTACACATGGCTTAGTGCATAAAAAGGACTAGGTGAACCAAAGAATAGGTATACAAACAAGCGGTCACAATATTAAAAGGGAGAAAACAGATTTGAAAATGGCGCGCACCAGCGGCTATCGCCGGTCGGCTGTGTGAAGGCCATGTGGGCGTTACACAACACCAGCGCTTCAAAAAAAAAGCGTCGTCTGCTCCGGTTCCCGGGTTACTAACAGTACAGTAATGAAATTGCGTGGATCTAATAACCGGGGCGGGATTATTGTAAAAACGTACAAAGAGCTCTTGCTCACATTACGGTTAGACTAATGCCACTTTCTACACGATAGCACAGACATGTTCAATCCTTTACTTACCTCAAAATCACACTTTCGCAGTGGAGTGATTCAACAGCCTCTCTCTCTCTCTCTCTCTCTCTCTCTCTCTCTCTCTCTCTCTCTCTCTCTCTCTCTCTCTCTCTCTCTCTCTCAGTCTTGTTTTGTTTGTTTTGTTAATCGCTGCGAACGACGGTAATGTCTCAGCAAGATATCGTCAGTTTGTGTCAGTGTGTCATGCTGGCTGTTAATGCGGTATGATGCTGTCTTGGTTTTCATGCCGGCCTTATAACTCTTGTGTGTGTGTGTGTGTGTGTGTGTGTGTGTGTGTGTGTGTGTGTGTGTGTGTGTGTGTGTGTGTGTGTTTTGTGTGTGTGTGTGTGTGTGTGTGTGTGTGTGTGTGTGTGTGTGTGTGTGTGTGTGTGTGTGTGTGTGTGTGTGTGCTACTTTAGACTATGTTATTATGTTTTCACTGAAGCGCTTCGAATGAGCCTAGTAATACTGTACACAAGCGAATAGAAGTATTGTACTTGATGTTATTTACAACCGAGCTATGATGGATCCACAACACAATCGTCACCACAAAGAGAAAGTGAGAGGTTTGTAGGTGTGTGTTGGACCCAGTTGCACAGGCTACAGTCGAAAACTGGAAATAAACTAAGAAGTCGGCTGGAGAGCGAGTCTGATTGAGATTTACCTGATTCATTGACTTAACAAGACCCGCCCAACCGAGGAAAAGCACACTGATTCAGTGGCACAACCCATGACTAAACTGGGTTCTTACGAGGACTCGTGGCATGCAGTTTGCTGGTAAGTACACGGAATCGGTTCGACTGAGTCAGCTTAGGCTCTTACGCGTTTTCAAAAAGTAGTTGTTGTTCATGGAGACTGCCTTGCGACGTTGCCCTTCGCCATTTAGGCCCCTATCGTTTATCTCGCTGTCGCACAGCGACAACCAATCAGAGTCGGCTACAAAGTTCTACAACTCCTTCAAAGCGGATGTAGGGGGGAACGTGCTGACACTGACTTAGAGCGTACGAGATTTGACCGGACAAAATCATTTTAGATGCCCACAGACTTCGTAAAATTTCCAATTAATTCAGTCCGTTGACTGACAAAGAAGCTCCGGCAGCTGGCTGGCCGTTGTTGTTATTTTTTTATTTTTTTTAAATCCGACCTTCGGGGTGAGCCGGTAGACTGAGGGGTGGGGGGCGTTTAGTGTACGCCAGCACAAGCGCGCGCGATCCGCCTAGGTTGTGTTTGGGGGTTGGTGTGGGGTGGTGTATGTGTGTGTGGGCGCGTCAGTGACGGAAACCTGTGAACCCGTGTGTGTGTGTGTATGTGTGTGTGTGTGTGTGTGTGTGTGTGTGTGTGTGCACGGTGTGTGTGTGTGTGTCCGCGCGCGTCAGTGTAGGCGACTCTATGAGTGCGGGGTGTTTGTGTTTCAGTGTGCGTCATTTCACTTTGTTTTGTATGACTAATCACGGTATGTGTAGTGATGTATTATTATGTATTATACGTCACCCGACCCACTCTCTACTAAACCATCCGTGTCATTGTGAACGGCGCAAAAGAGACCACACCGACTCAGTGGCTCGGTTATTGCGTAAGCCAAATGGCCGTGGGTACTTTTTGCCCCGCTAATCACGTTGAGTCGGTTTGGCCTACGGGTAACGGGGAGGAAGCAGAGGAACCTCGGTTCGAATCCGCTTCGGCTCTCCTTTCTCTTCAAAAGTTGTGGTCTGTGGACACTGTCATGTGACTTTGTCCCTCACAATTAATAAAACATTAAAATGTCTCTCATCGCTGCCCATCTTAATGCAGGTGTCATTCTGGTGGTGACAATGTAGCGATAGGTATAGAATCGCCCTCTTCCCCTACCTCCATACCCCCCATCTCCCCGTCCCTAACTGATAAGCCGCCTCAGTATGGTTTCTGTGGCGACACGCTGACACCTGTTAGCCATCAATGAGTGGTCGTCAGTGACAGGGGCTTGACTCTGCAAGACTGACTGACTCAATGTTCCCCGCATGTCTGTTCCCCGAGTGTGCGTGCCGGTGAATGCATGGACCTGCATAATTATGTAAGTCCTTGGGTGAATGTCACCAAAGACTGCAGGTCTACTGAGCTGTCACGCAAGGGTTTGCTGGCCGGTTAGCTGACGAGTTTTGTACGGCGGCGGAGCCAGTGAGTGGCAGTGGCGGCAGCGATCAAGGGCGGACTGTTTTCACGCTGCCGCCGGGTAAGCAGGCGAAGGACCTCGGTTCGAGATACCGGCTTCGGCGGCTCTCCTTTGTCTCAGTTCGAAAAGGTTGTGGATTGTGGACGCTGTCTTGTGACTTTGTCCTTAACAATGGGCGACTTAGCTGCGGATCGCCCCGCTTTGACAAAGCCGCCCAAGTCAGCTGCAAATGATCTCCCCTACACTAGCCAGGTGGCGCTGGACCTATTTGGGCAGTGCAATGCTCAAGCCAGCAAAGTCGCTCATTACTGAAACATTGTCGCATCGCTGCCCATCTCAGTCTGAATGCACGAGTCATTGATTCTGATGGTGACAGTGTGGCGATAACGGTCAGTATTTACTGAATCTCTCCCCCCCCCCCCCCCCCCCCCCCCCCACCCCTTCTTCCCGTCCCTAATAAGCCTTATGATTTCTGTGTTTACTTACTCTGTGTCGGCCGCGGCCGCCGGGCGGCGTCACTCACTACAGTCAGTGACTCTGTGCGGAACGAATCGGTCCGACCTGGCCTGATTCGCTAATAAGATTTGTGACAGGGTCGGTAATGGACGACCGACGCATAACCAGTAGCAAAATAATCAAGATGACATAATATTTGCCTGTGCTGCCGCAACTTCCAGTATCGGAAGAAGAATTAAATTATAGTCGGTGACTGAGTGGACGACGGTTTGTGACTGACTTTGTTTCCAGCGTAGGGGAGCGGGGCAGTAGGGAGTGAGGGAAGCAGGTTGGGAGCATGAATGAAGAGTCACAAGTCAGAGGTTGCTAAAACGTAACTTTTAATTACACCAACCAAAGGAAAAACAGGGTGGGGCCTCCCCTGCCTGAGCTCGCACTAAACCACGACCTCTTCTGCCGCAGGGACACGGGGGGGAAGGGGACGCGGCGGTGATGGTGAAGTTTTTGGCTTAATGCCCTCAGATGTCATTTTGACATATTGGGGACAAGTTGTACCAATGCCGAACCCGGGTTTTAATAATTTTTTTACTTCCAGGGAAAACCCCAGAAGGCTCGTTAGGAGGGGACGCCCGGGAACGGCCCCCTCGCCTCTCACACAGCCCCTGAACTAGGGGACATGCGGTATTAAATGTTGCTTAATGTCCTAGATGTTTTTTGACATATTAGGGACAAAAGTTTTGCCCAAAATGCCGAAGCACGGTGAAATTAATTCCCTTTACGTCCAGGGAAAAAAACCCGAAGGCTCGTTGGGGGACGGACAGCCCAGGACGGCCCCCCTCGATTCTAACACAGCTCCTGAACTAGGGTGAGGGACCCTTGATTTTGGTTTTTTGTCCACGGAGGCGGGGAAGACGCGGGGGGCCCCAAAGGGCGCAAATTTTAACACTTCAGATAGCTGGGGCCATAAGACTTCCACCCAATCAAAAAATAGAAAGGACGACAGGGGGAAAAAGGGTTTAAAAGGGGCATGGGCCCCGAACACACCCCATTTAGCCCCTTTGGCCCAACGATAAGACTGAGGGTGGGAAGCGGAAGGACCTTTGGTTTTGATTTCCGCTTTGGGTCTTCCCTTCTCTTCGAAAAATTTTTGGGTTTGGGGTGGGGCACCTTGGGGGCTTGTGACTTTTTCCATCACTTTCCTTTCTGAAACATTAAAAGGCTTTTTCATCGTGCCCATCTTAATGCAGGGTCATTCTGGTGGTGACAGTGTGCGATAGGTATAAAAATGTCCCTCTCCCCCCATTCCATACCCCCCCCCCCCCCCCCCCCCCCCCCCCCTCCCAATTTTGCCCTTTCGGTTTCTGTGGACGTTAAAAACACCCGGTTTTTCTTAAAACCGATACCGGTTTGGTGCGGTAAGGCGTTTACTGAGGCTGGGAAGGGAAGAGGGACCTCGGTTCGAAAAAAGCTTCCCGGGTCTCCTTTCACTTCCCCAAAAATTGTGGTCTGTGGGGCACTGACGGGGCCCTTTTGACTTTTTCCCCCCAAAAATTTGAACATTAAAATGGTTTTTCATCGCTGCCCAAACTTTAAAGCAGGTCATTCGGTGGTGACAGTGTAGCGACAATGCCCATAGGTATATAATCCCCCCCCTCTCCCCCCACCCCCACACCCCCCCTCCCCCCCCTCCCTAATATGCCGTACGGTTTCTTGGACCGTCCCTTTTAAAACCCCCATGTTTACTTAAAAAAACCCAAAAGGGGAGCCGGTTTGGCCTAGCGGTAAGGCGTTTCTGAGGCTGGTAAGCCGCAGGGGGGACCCCGATTCG
>JABMCL010003178.1:0-40000 GCA_018857735.1 Alviniconcha marisindica
GAAAAAAAAAAAAAAGAAGAAGAAAAAAAGACACTCCCCCGATAAAAAGAAAAAAGAAAAAAAAGAAGCCAGCACGGGATAGAGAAACTCCTTGCATAAAAATCAAGACAGCACGCGATGAATGATGTGTAAGACTGAGAAACTCCCCGCATAAAAATGAAGTCAGCAAGGGATGTGTAAGAGAAACTCCCCACATAAAAACAAAGTGTGCATGGTATGTGTAAGAGAAACTCCCCATATAAAAATGAAGCCAGCACGGGATGTTTCAGAGAAAATCAGCAATAAAAATTAAGCCAGCACGGCCCGGATCTGTAAGAGAAACTCCCCAGATTAAAAAAAGAAGCCAGCATGGGATGTGTAAGAGAACCTCCACTCCGAAAAGTAAATCCAGCATTGGATAATAATAATAATAATAATAATATATAATAATAATAATAGATAACTTTTGTATAGCGCTCTTCTCTAGTGTACCCAAACTCACTGCGCTTTACAACATTCTCCAACATTTTCTAAGTTTCACAAACATAATATATGTAATTATGACAACTAACAATGTATAATATAGAAGTACATGTGCCATATGTGTAAGACAAACTCCCGAGATAAAAATGAAGCCAGCACGGGAATTGTAAGCGAGAAACTCCCCTCATAGAAATGAAGCCAGCACGGGATGTGTAAGACGAACTCCCAAGATAAAAATGAAGCCAGCGCGGGATATGTAAGAGAAACTCCCCAGATAAAAATGAAGCCAGCAGGGGATGTGTAAGAGAAACTCCCCAGATTAAAAACTGAGAAGAATACAGCATGGGATGTGTAAGAGAAACTCCCCAGAGAAAAATAAAGCAAGCATGGGATGTGTAAGAGAAACTCTCCAGATAAAGAAAGAAGCCAAGCACGGGATGTGTAAGTGAAACTCCCCAGATAAAAATGAAGCCGGCACGAGATGTGTGAGAGAATCTCCCCACATAATAATGAAGCTAGCATGTGATGTGTAAGAGAAGGTCCCCAGATAAATAATGAAGCCAGCACGGGGTGTGTAAGAGAAACTCTCCAGATAAAAATGAAGCCAACACGGCGGGACTGTGTCAAGAGAAACTCCCTGCATAAAAATGAAGGCAGCACGGGATGTGCAAGAAAAACTCCCCAGATTTAAAAAAGAAAAGAAAAGAAGAAGAAGAAAAAAAGCCAGCATGGGACGTATAAGAGAAACTCCGCGCATAAACTTTATGCCGCGGGGAGTTTCTCTTGACACACTTTAGTAAAGCAAGCACTAATGATGAGACTGTGTCAGAGCCGGCCGCTCCGCCTGAGTAAACATCAACTGTATATATGTATACAAATCCATGGATCAGTTTTACCTCAACACAGGTTATTAAAAACAAAGACAAAATGACAGAAAGCACCGTGAAGAGCAAAACAAAATATTATCCACAAAGTAACATAATCCAAGTGCCTGTGGTAGTGACGTTTTTACCATTGCATAAAGCTACACGTTTTTACAAATGTGTAGCATTGAAAAGTTCATTGCATAGTAATATTTTGACAAAAATGCATTTATTTGCTTGTTCATTTGATGGACATTCAATAAATACTGATTAACATAAAGACAGTTGGACAGATTAATCAGTTTGCAAACGTTTTTTGGTTTAAAAAGAAAAGAAAAAGAAAGTTCGAGACTAACTCCAAAATCGAAAGTGCAGCTAGCACCAGTTATGGCGGCGGAATCGGACGAAAAAATAGCGAGACAGCTGCAGGCTAAGGTAAACGCGTTTTCAATCAAGCCATCTGTGTTGCAGTAGGATGCAGCGTTTTGATGCATTGTTACGCTGATTCGTTTAAACTTATACCTTCATAGTGACTTGCTTCCTTGAAAAGCATTCCCCTGTCAGTGTCCGCGTGATCGCCCAGTTTTTGGCTCAGTTGTGTTCCATAAAATGATAAATTTCAAACTATTGAAAGAATGCAAATTATTGCTATCGCGATCGGCTGCTGTCACAGGGTCTGACGATGAGTACGTTGATGCATCAGCCATCGAGAGCTTTGAGTGATCACATTAATTAAATGTGTTAAATCCTAGGACAGTAGCGTAAAATTTAAATTTTAATCATCACATTTAATCGAAAATGTCTGCGACATTTATCCCAGTCAGTTTTTTCTTCTTCTCTCCGATGTGTGTGTGTGTGTGTGTGTGTGTGTGTGTGGTGTGTGTGTGTGTGTGTGTGTGAGAGAGAGAGAGAGAGAGAGAGAGAGAGAGAGAGAGAGAGAGAGAGAGAGAGAGACGTGTGTGTGTGTGTGTGAGAGAGAGAGAGTGTGTGTGTGTGTTTCTGCCTGTTTCTGTAGCATATGTTGCTACAAATACTCAAAAGTAATACAATCTGACATTGGTGTGACAGGTTGTGGTGCCCAGCAGTGGTGGGCTGTTGGTGCTTGGCCAAAGCCAAGACTGCCCTAAACTAGTTAAAGCACTTGGTAGTGTCTGAGTGGACTTGTTTTAGTCTTTTGCAAGTCCAAGTGGTTTCACTTTCAGGCAATGATAGTTCTCTGAGAAAAATGAGTGCTTGTAGTTTTTATTGTTTGGTGTTGTGGTGTGTCACTGTGTAGCATTAGTTTTGTGTCAGATGTAGTGTGTGCTTGCAAGCAAAGCTGGAATGCATGCCAGTTGATGAGTTGTAAACTATTTTGACACAAACACTGAAACAGTTTTATATAATGTACTCCATGTTAACTGTTTAAATGCTAACTAGTGTATGCCATTTGAAAAGAAAGAGCTCATACACTGACCAGTGGCAGTGTGCAGCTGGGGAGCCATGACACTTCGTAAGTAAGTAAACATGGTGCTTAACGTCCACAGAAACCATAAGGCTTATTAGGGACAGGCTAAACACTTCGTGCTGTTTTTGTATTTTATAAATGTGATCACCTTAATTGTCAGTCATTTTTCCAAATTTGATGTAAAATTGACAGGACATTTTGAGATAAAGTCCATAGTTGTAAGTTTCTGTTTTGATTTTTTTCTACTGTTAGGTGATAGAACCTGTTTTAAGGAGACTGGTTGATATGAATAGTAGTTCCTTTAAGCACTCCCAGCCTCATGTTCTCTGTAAAAGTGTAACAAACAGTTTGACATCTTTTCGTTTGTTTGTAATTGATGATCTCTTTGACAGAACTTGTTTTCAGAGGGCTATAGTTTCTTTCAGTCTCTCATGTTGTTTGTGTAATCAACAGTTTGACACAGAGGATGCAACATACCAACAGCAATTGATGATGGATGCGAATCTGGCAGCCTCTGTTGCAAAAGCCCATGAGATGTCAGACTCAGCCTCTGACTCTGACTCTGACGCCACGATAGAGCCACCAGGTTATAGCAGCTCTCTTGATGGATCACAGGACCTCTTTGGCAACGCTTCAGTCTCGCCATCCTTCCGGAGCAAGGGGAGCTCTTCGTCTTCTTCACCAGGCGCTGCAAGGTACAGAATAAAAGCCAACAGCAGCACACTCTCAAAGAAAATTAGCAAGACTCATGAAATATCATCAGGCAGTGACAGCGACTCAGCAGAGGATGTGAGACAGTCAAAAGCAGCTGTGAATTGCCGTGTCAAAAAGAGTTTGACTTCTCCCCACAAATCATCTTCTAGTAGTACTGGGGCTGGCGCTGTGTTATCTCAGGGTCATCAACAGAAAGGTTCAGCTTTTTCCCCACGTTCAGCTTTATCCCCACGTTCATCTTCCAGTACTTCATCTGCTCAATTGCAGCACCCAGCTGACCGGACTGACTCGTCCCCAAAACCCTCTGTCGGTGTTGAGTCTTCTCACCCTAAACGCTCTGCTGCCAGCAGCAGTTCTACTTCTAGCAGTAGCACTACCAAAGTGCCTGGCCTGACAGTCAGTGTGTCAAGTGTGTCCAGGATGGAGCAAAGCAGGGGAGGCTGCCGTGAGACGTCTGCTACCAAACCTGCGTGCCAGTACGGAGACAGGTGCTTCAGGACAAACCCACAGCATTACCAAGATTATCACCATGAAGGTTTGTTGATTGGCTGTTCGGTGGGATAAGACAAGTAGCATTAATAAGCAGCATAAACTTTGGCTTTTGCTAGTGTGTGGGCTGGGACTGTTTGGTGAATTCAGTATGATGCAAGTTACAAGCAGTGAGTTTAAGGTTTGTTGACTGGCTGTTGGGTGGGTTAAACAGTGCTCACTGATAAGCGGTGTAAACTTTGTGCATTGCTATGTACAGAGCTCGGGAGCTGTGTGAAAGTCGAGGTGGCTATCCTGGGATGCCCATCTCTGATAGTCCTTTTGGTCTCTGGACGTAAGGCAAAATTGAACTTCAAGATACATTGCTAGGGTGCAGTGTGCAATCATCTCCTTTGGTGTGTCTGACTACTGTGAATATAATCTTCTCCTTTAGTGTGTGTCTGACTGCTGTGAATATAATCTTCTTCTCCTTTAGTGTGTGTCTGACTGCTGTGAATATAATCTTCAGTGTGCGTCTGACTGCTGTGAATATAATCTTCTTCTCTTTTAGTGTGTGTCTGACTGCTGTGAATATAATATTCTTCTCCTTTAGCATATGTGTTTGTCTCAGTGACTGCTGTGAATTTAAAAAAATCCTTTAGCATGTGTCTGACTGCTGTGAATTTTGTAATGCAGGGGAGACAAATGGGAAAAGGAAAAACTCACCACAGCATGACAAAGATGGTCCTGCTGCAAAGAAAAGGCTGAGAACAGACGAAGAACTTCAAGCATCCCAGAGTCACACCCACAAGCAACAACGGGTGGACGAGTTTGACAAGACTGTCGTTGATGTAGTCTCTGAATTCCAGCCTTTGAGTTTCTTTCTGACCAAAGTCAGTGGCATTGATGACAGGTTCAACAATACTGGTGCTGTTTCTTTAAAAGGTAGCTTTGAACTTTGAAATGATCATATTGATTAATATTAATATTAACCAAATGACTGATTAGGTATGTATAATGTTATTAATGATGACTTTGACTATAGGTGACACTTCATTTCACTTTTTAAGTTAGATTATCCATCTTATGACAATATAATGCTATTGTTGTCTCAGATATGATCTGAAGTTACCATATGAGCTCATGATCTCAAAGTAACACAGGAAGGCTAATTTAAAAAAGTAAGTTAATTGACATTATATAATACGTGGAGGAGCATGCATTTAAGTAAGTGCATGAAGATGCAATTTTGGGTGGGCTGGGTAAAACTTTACAATTCCATTGACTATGTGGGTAGCATGATTGTTTTGCAACTGACTATTTTTTTAGGATGAAAGATTGCTGAGAATGACTGTGATCTTGATCTAGATAACTATTATATTCCGTCTTTGGTGAGAACTGATGTTTTTGATTGCTGCAATTTTTTTTCTTTTTTTTTCTTTTTTCCCCCTTCTTTTCTTTTGTACACATTATATGGAGAAACTGTTTTCATTTTTATGTCAGTTATGTATATAAAAAAAATATATATATAAAAAATGATTAAAATAATTAAGATCACCATTTGTCTTGTTTTCAGATATTCTGTCTCCACTAATGGGAAATTTGCAAGCATCATGCCAGGTATGAACCCAGTTGAAGTGGCCAGTCAGAAGCTATTAACCCCATCACTGCCACAGCCTGTACAATTTCCAGGCTGTAAAGTGCACACATACACCTGCATACAGAACATGTTTCGGTCCTATACCAAACCTACTTTCAATACTGTGCGTTTTGATGGAAATCATTTCACATGCTAATGCAAAAAAGGAGAGAGGGGTTGAGAAATTTCAAATTTGGCACTTTTATTAGTCGTTTTCAAGCAACATCGTGGCAGTCAAAGGGTTAACATGTTATTGCCATTTTAGTTAGGAGCTTCAAAGTAATGATTTGTTTTGCCATATTTATAAAAGATGATCCAAACTGTAGAACACTGGTGTTCTCAAAGTAATGATTTGTTTTGCCATATTTATAAAAGATGATCCAAACTGTAGAACACTGGTGTAACATGGAGGCACCTGGTACTGGTAGTACCACACACTCCCAAAAGTAGAAGATACTTTTCACATACATACATACATGTGCAAACTGCAATGGTACTGGTAGGGTACATAGCCTGTTGAAGCTGTAAGCAGAGTTGTGTCTTCAACTAAATGCAGAGAGGGAAGTGCAAATGTCCTGTGCCAAAAAAGAAATGTTATTTTGATTTAAGCATTGACCATTGTGCTGCTTTGTTTCAGTTCAACTACATGTTTGATATTCCATGGCTTGTCAGCCAGTACCCAAAGCAATTTAGGTAAGTCAAGAACGTAAATTTCCACTGTACGGTATTTTAGTGAATTAAAAAAGTAATTGTTTGGTCATTGAGGGTTGTCACCCTCTTTTATTGTCTTTCTTTGCCACTGTGTGTGTGTGTGTGTGTGTGCGTGAGCACATGTGCACATGCATGTCTGCGTGCGTGTGTGTGTGTGACATTTTGTCACTGTCTTTTTGTCTTTCTCTGTGCCTGTGTCTTGTCTTTTTGCCTGTATCTAAGCTCTCTGTCAGCCTGTCTCTGTTTGTCTCTCTCTCCCTCTCTCTCATTGAGTAACATTCACCCCAGTCCAATATATATATATATAATATAAGAAAGGTGGTCTATACTTTATTTCAGGTGAATCACTGACACTTTTGTTGACTGAGCCAAGTTTGGCTGGCCGATTGATCCATGATTGTGTGCAGTACCCATTTTGTTTGAGACATATGATCCGTTAATTCAGGGACAACAGACTGGGTAGCTAGCTTAGAGATAAGAAGAGTAAGTAAATAAGTAACTTGGTGTTTTACGCCCCGTCAACCATTAATAGATTTTATATCAGGGCAAGAGATCAGAAGAGACTGACAGGTAGGTCAGTTGTTTCAGAGACAGCAAGAGATTGGCAGGTTTATTATCTTCAGTTATTTGAGAAGAGACTGACAGATTGGTTGATTATTCCAGAGACAAGCCATTGTTGTTGGTGCACGGGGAGCAGAGACAAAGTGAAGCTGAACTGAAGCGAGAAGCAAAGTCCTTCCCACACGGTCTCTCTCTGCAGGGTGAGGCTGCTTGTTGTGTGTGGGTGAGATCAAAACACGCAGACAGTTGGACAGAACACTTGTTTCTGTCACTGTATCAGACAGTATCAAACATGCAGATTTTAACTCATTTTTCGGGGGGATCGATACTGGGTGAGGCTTGTTGTCTGTGACTGAGTGAGATCAAAACACGCAGACAGTTGAAAAGAACACTTGTTTCTGTCAGACAGTATCAAACATGCAAATTTTAACTCATTAGTCTTTACACGGACAGTTGGAAAGAACACTTGTTTCTGTCGCTGTGTCAGACAGTATCAGACATGCAACTTTTAACTCATTAGTCTTTTTAATCAATACTTGATGAGGCTTGTTGTCTGTGAGGTCAAAACACGCAGACAGTTGAAAAGAACACTTGTTTCTGTCAGACAGTATCAAACATGTCAATTTTAACTCATTAGTCTTTTTAATCAATACTGGGTGAGGCTTGTTGTCTGTGAGATCAAAATGCACAGACAGTTGAAAAGAACGCTTGTTTCTGTCAGACAATATCAAACGTAAATTTTAACTCATTAGTCTTTTTGATTAATACTGGGTGAGGCTTGTTGTCTGTGAGATCAAAACACACAGACAGTTGAAAAGAACACTTGTTTCTGTCAGACAGTATCAAACATGCAAATTTTAATTCATTAGTCTTTTTGATTAATACTGGGTGAGACTTGTCGTCTGTGAGATCAAAACGCACAGAAGGTTGAAAAGAACGCTTATTTCGGCCAGACAGTATGAAACATGCAAATTTTCACTCATTTCTTGTTGTTTTTATTAATATTATTGATTAATACATCATGAATGAAAGTGACCCTGGTATTTGTTGTGTGCTTGGTCTCATCAATGTTCTGTGTCTACCTGCAGTTGCGACAGATTAAAAAACCCAAGGGAATATTTTAGAACAGTTTGAGGTATTATGGGTACGAATGTCTGATACATGGACATATTTGTTGTTGCCACATTAGGCTAGGGTATGGCTCATTCCTCAATCAGTATTTGAGTATGTGTGTGGTGTTCATCTTTTTTGTGTGTACTGACAGTGATGGAAGGAGTTTAAAAAAGTGACAAGCAGTTTGTTCTCTTTCTTTTTTTCTTTCAGGCAAAGCTGGAGATTGTGTATGGTACACATCACACGTAAGTGTTTCACAAACATGCACACACTAATTAACGCTCATGGCAGCAACAAACAGAAAGAAGAAAAATACAAAGAAGAAGAAAAAAGCACTCAATGAAATCATAATCTCAATGAAATCATAATCTAACATAATCATAATAATAAGCACTACTTGTGAAATAAGCTAAATGGCATACAGTAGAACAAAGGGTAGAGAGGGTCATAATTACTTCAGCAACAAACATTTTTATCAAAAGCAGAGCTACTACTGTCGTGTTTGCATGTTCATATTGTCATTGTATATGTATGCATAATATAACAATTTAGAAAAGAAAAAGGAAATGTGATCACATTTGTATAAAGCCAGTGAAATATGCTTCATTGCTTTAGAGTAATCCAGCAGAATGCTTGCCTTTTGCAACATTTCCAACTGTTTGTGTAGAACACCTGGCCCGTTGTCAGATGCACTACTGAGTATGCTGACAATAAAAATATTAATATAAACCCGTTTACTGAAACAGACCTACAAAGGACGACTTCATTCAGTTTTGGAAGCTAAAGGCCAGCGCAGACACAGGCAACACACCACAGCCAGAAGCCAAGCAACAACAAAGTGTTAAGGTTTTGTGGAGTGGCTTTTTTATTAGCTCAAAGTCATGCCATGTAACATTACTAGGCTGTATCGCCAATATAAAATTATGTCGTTTCAAGCCTCACTTTCTGGCACCTTTCCTCCAAACTGTGCTGTAATTGGTTTCACCATTGAAGGGGTACTCCGCTCCATGGATCTGTCGACTGAAGGTGCCTCTGTGAGTGTTGTGCTGTCAGCGCCCTCTGCAAAATTTGCGAAAAAGTTTGAAAACTAAGACTGTGGAAGCAACTTAGCACTGAAGCATGCATGTAGACACCGGGTGCAACCAGCCTGGTAAAAGTTTAGTTCTCTCACGATTCGAATGAACTGGCTTTTATTTGTGCCATTGTAAGCATTGTGAGAGGTTATAAGAGAAACACAACCTGTCATAGTTTGAGTTGTCTGTGTGGTTACAAACTTACTGCCATCTGAGCACCAACAAAAAAACGGACAGTTTTTCAGAGACCTGTAGTGTAACCAGTTACGGCAGTTTGGAGGAGGGATGTTATAAATCAATGATAGGAGCATGTATATTAAACATTACCATTACTCTGTTTCGTAAAGTTCTTTTATTGTCAGTTGTTTCACATCAAAGTTTCAAGGATCAGCATTCCACTGGGTGACTTTAAGAAGGGGTACATGGAAGGTGCCACCGTGTTATGAATTCATGAGAACTGCTCTTAGTTGGCGGATGTGAATGCTTTGCAGGAAGATGATGTTGCTGTTGTATGACTGCGGCATGCGTGTTGTCATCCACACGGCCAACCTCGTCAGCAACGACTGGTACCAGAAGACACAGGGGTAAGTGTTCGCTTCTTCCTTCTACGTGGGGGTAAGGGCCTGACCAAATCTTGGGCTAGTGGTAATTTCTTCAGCCTAGGGGATTTCCATATTCACTGGTAAGTGATCACTCTGTCCTTCTATGTGGGGGTAAGGGTAAGACCAGATCTTGGGCTAGTGGTAATTTCTTCAGCCTAGTGGATTTCCATATTCACTGGCCCAGTAGGTGCAGCAAATTGTTCTCCTGGTGGTTCCTCATGCTCCAAGTCTTGCTGAACCCTTTGTGACCATTGCATCAGACCCAGGCATTTCGCAGCATTTTTGAAATAGTATTGAAGCCTTCATCCATGAGTATGTTTTTTTTTTTTTTTTAATCTTATGTTTTCTTTGTCCTGATTTGACCCTGTACGGTTGACAGGACATGAAAATCCAACAACTAACCAACCTTTTTTCTCTCTCCAGTGTATGGATAAGTCCTCTGTTTCCCAAACTACCTGACGCAGAGGGAGCATCATCAGCGAGGACTGTGCGGGGTGATTCTGCGACCAAGTTTAAGAGCGACCTGCTGGCCTACCTGGCTGCCTACAATGCCGCTCCCTTGGCTCAGTGGGAGCGGCACGTGCAGCAGCATGACTTCAGTGCTGCCAGGTGAAGGAAAACAATGTCTCTGTAGTTATGAGCAAGCGTGTACATGTTGTAATGTGTGTTGGGGTGAGGGGTGTGTGTGTGTGTGAGGGGGTGGTGAGTGTGTGTGTGTGTGTGTAGGGGAGATGTTTGCATGTGTGTGTGTGTAGGGGAGATGTTTGCATGTGTGTGTGTGTGTGTGTGTGTGCACCTGTCTGTGGTCTGAATATTTTTTGATTTTTTTTTGATGGCTTAGTTCTGGAACTTTTTTTCTGAAATCAAATTTGGCTACTGCAGTAACTAGCCATGTGTGCTGTTACACACACACACACACACACACACACACATCTCTCTCTCTCGCACCACACACACACACAAGCACACACACACACGTCTCTCTCTCTCTCTCTCTCTCTCTCTCTCTCTCTCTCTCTCTCTCTCTCTCTCTCTCTCTCTCTCTCTCTCACTCACACACACACACACACACGTCTCTCTCTCTCTCTCTCTCTCTCTCTCTCCTTTTCTCTCTCTCTCACACCACACACACACACACACACACACACACACACACACACACACACACACACACACACACACACACACACACACACACACACACACACATGCAAGTACAGTTAATCAAGACAAAAAAGACGAGAAAACTGATATTGCAGTTGCCAAATTTTATTTCAGAAACAGATTTCTTTCCTTGCTCATTTATAATTGTTCCCCCCCCCCCCCCCCCCCCCCCCCCCCCCCCCCCCCCACCCCACCCCATTCTTCTCATATCTCTGTCACAATATTTGTTCCTGGCTTCATGGGAATAATGCAGGTGTTGAACTGTTCTTTTTTTCAGCGTGTACATCATTGGGTCTGTGCCAGGCAGACATGCTGGAGACAGAAAAACAGCATGGGGCCACTTGAGACTGCGCAAGGTTACACACTGTTTATTTTATTTATTTTTCCTCTTTTTTTAAAAATTCACTATAACAAATGTAACACAAACATTATATATATGTCCGTGCACCTGTTCCCACAATGGATAACAGACATATATATATACAAATATACATGTACAGTTTATGCGTACATAATATATATCCACATATATATATACAAATATGCAAGTACAGTTTATGCGTACATAATACACAGAAGGATACACACGTATAATAGACAGCCATACAGACACTGGCATTTGGACAAAGTACATTATTTGCCTAATATCACATGCATTGAGTGATTGACTGCATGTCACCACTTATTGTACTGAAGGGTAGAGAGAAATTTGCTGTTGACTACAATGAACGAAAAGAGAGAGAGGAAAAAAGAACACAGAGGAAGCACAAGGAAATGATCCCACAACGACAACAACAACAAAGACCATAAGAAAATAAAAACACACAAGAGATATGCATGCACTTGTGCACACACATATATATATATATGAATGCTTGTATGCACACACACACACACACATGTTTGCATATATACATGCATGCGCATGCATATATGCAGCATGCACTCACACGTGGGCACACACACACACAGACATGCTCATGCGCGCACACACACACACACTTACACACACACACACAGTGTCCCACAAAAACAACAACAAAACACCTTTTTGTGTCAAATTTGAACTCCGCAGGGCTGATTTGCTTTTACCAATGGAGAGCAGAAAACAATTGGCTGGTGACATTTTTGATACTTTTGCCTCACATGTGAGCCTTGTTATAATGTCACTGGACCGCACACTGCTGGGCACAAAATCGCAGCACTCATTTTCCGTTTTTTTTGCGACTTTTCAACTGTCAATTTTTAAAAACAGTTTGAGAAATTAAGTGAAAAACTGCTGGGTGTCTGCTTTTTTTATTTTATTCCATCCTTATTAATAGCATCCATGCTGCTGCTTTGGTTTTTTCCCTCTTTAATGTGTTGTGGAAGATCTTCAACATATCAGGCGCATGAAGAAAACCTCTTCATACCATTGTGTAAACTGGCTCAGCTCTGAACCGTTACTTCCCATCATCCCTCTACCCAAACTCCAAGCACTGGTTTATGACGTCCTTCCTTCAGCCACTGCCGTATTTAGTTATGTCAGAGGTTCTTGAAAACTGTCAGCTAACAAGCAGTTTTTCATTGGTGCTCAAACAGTAGTAAGTTTGTTACAAACAATTCAAATAAAACAAGGTGTGTCATTTATAGCTGCCAACAAAGTTTACACCAGCATAAATAAAACCACAATCGTTTGAATCGAGACAGAACTCTTTTTTTTCTACCCGAGGTGGATGCATCTCATGTTTACGTGCGTGCTTGGGCGCTAGGTTGCTTCCACAGCCTTATCAGTACCCAAACCTTTTGGAGGGCACTGACTGCGTCAGTGGACAGCTGCGCGGAAATAAAGAGTGCCCCTTCAGTGGCGTAACTAAATCTGGCAGAGTTTGGAGGGAGGTGCCGGAAAGCAATGCTCGGAGTGTGCCCTCTACCCTGCCTTCCCATTACCCCCCTGCCCTGCCTTGTTTGTTTACTTCAGGTGCTACAGGAGGTGGGGCCAGAGAAGACGGAGGTGGGTTCCTGGCCTGTGATTGGCCAGTTCTCCAGCATCGGTTCACTGGGTGCCACCCCTGACCAGTGGCTGTGCAGCGAGTGGCTGGACTCGCTCAGTCAGTGCCGTGGAATGATGGGAACACCGCTGCATCACAGCAAGCTGCAGCTTGTGAGTTGGCAGGTTTTGTTTTGTTCTGTGGCTGACCCTCTAACCTCTAACCCTCATGACAGTTTTTGTGTGGCTGACCCTCACCCTCTAACCTCTAACTCTCATGACAGTTTTTGTGTGGCTGACCCTCACCCTCTAACTTCTAACCCTCATGACAGGTTTTTTGTTGTTTTTGGTGGCAGATTCTAACCCCTAACCCTCACGGCAGTTTGTTTGTGGCTGACGCTCACTCTCTAACCTCTAACCCTCACAGCAGTTTGTTTGTGGCTGACCTTCACCCTCTAACCCTCATGGCATGTTGCAGGACCTGAGTGATCTTGCTGTTGTTTGCACACAGATGGTGACAAGCATGACAAAACAGCACAGAAATACTGAAGTAGTTGTTTCTCTCACCAAACTGCACTGCTGTCATAGCTACAGAACTGGCCAGTCACAGACCAGGAACCCACCTCCGTCTTCTCTGTCACCTGAAGTGGAACGGGGCCAGGGGCCAGGATAGCTCAGTTGGTAGAGTGTCTGACAAAAAAAGCCAGTTGTAATACTGATGCAGGTTCAAGTCTTCAGTGCGGGAAGGGATTTTTCTTCCAGAGTCAGTTGCCAGTGCAGACACGCTTACGACGTCTGTACAGCCCCATGTGCAGTCGCATGCATCAGCATCTGTGCGCACGTTAAAAATCCCCAACACTGGTAACCATACGATTGTTTGGACACACGAAAATACTGCACTCACTGAGAGGAATGGGTAGCGCTGCTCTTGCGACTGCTGTGCCTTATTGTGGTAAGGCAACCTGAATTTTCTGCATGGGGCAAAGAAGTATTAAAAGAAGAGAGAAAAAGAAGAAGAAAAAAGAAATGAACAAACAGGGCAGGGTAGGGTGGTAATGGAGGTAACAAGCAGTGGTCTCTCATCAGGTGTTCCACTGTAAACTGAAGGTTTTCCCTCTGTGCAGGTGTATCCTTCCAAAGAGAATGTACGTTTGTGCCTTGAGGGGTACAGTGGAGGAGGTTGTCTCCCCTACAGCATCAAGACGGCCCAGAAACAAGTCTACCTGAACAACTTTGTCAGGTACTGTGCATTCTTGCGTTGCCGTTGCGGGGCTGGATGAGACGGAGAAGATGGCCAGAAAGGCTGTGTGCAAAGTGCAACTCTCAAAATATGGATTGTGGATTTGATTTTCTGTTTTTTAAATGCTTGTATAGTTTCAAATCTAGATATCTGTAGATCTTTTCACAGTTTTTGTGTTCAGATCTTGTCATGATATTTCTGTGTTTCTCTAATTGCATCATCAAGTCAAATCAAATGAGTTGCCAAACTCTCTTGGAGAATATGAAATAATACCAACATCAAAAAGAAAAGCACAGATATATGGTTAAAAAACTATGAAAAATGAAAGAAAAATACTTATCTTGTTTTGGTTGAGTTTTTTAAGCTGCGAAAACTCAGCCAAAACAAGCAAAGTCTTTTTCTTTCATTTTTCATTGTTTTTAACTGTTTATCTGTTGTTTAAGTGTCATTTTATCTCATGATCATGGTTTGTTGTCCAGGAAGCGGGCAGATTATATGATCATGGTTTGTTGTCCAGGAAACGGGCAAATTACATGATCATGGTTTGTTGTCTAGGAAACAGGCAAATTACATGATCATGGTTTGTTGTCCAGGAAGTGGGGCAGTGAGGGCAGAGGACGCACAGAAGCCATTCCCCACATCAAGACGTACACACGAGTGTCTCCAGACTTCACACATGCTGCTTGGTTCCTTGTCACTAGGTACAGGCAAGTCTGTGTGTGTGTGTACGTGATATGTGCATACATGTGTGTGTGTGTGTGTGTGCATGCACATGCGTGCATGTGTGTGTGTGTATGCATGCAAGTGCCTACATGTGCATCCTGTGCAGGTGTGTGTGTGTGTGTGTGTGTGTGCATATACATTCTGTGCATGTGTGTGCTACTGTGTCTCTGTGTTTATGAGTAGGGATGTGTGTGTGTGTGTGTGTGTGTGTGCATGTGTGTGTGTGCATGCATGCGTGCGTGCATGCATGCGTGCCTGCGTGCGTGCATGCATGTGTGTACATGCATGCATGCATGTGCCCCCTGTGTGTGTGTGTTTTGTGTGTGTGTGTGTGTGTGCTACAGTGTCAGTGAGTGTGTGTGTATGTGTGTGTGTGCTTACATGTGCATGCAAGCATGTGCATCCTCTGTACGTGTCTTACATATGTGTGTGTTAACATAGCTTCTGTTGATATGCAGACGCTGAAGGACTAAAGCAGAGCATAAGTGATAACATTAGGTACATGTGTTGTGTCAGTGCCTAAGTGATGACATTATGTACATGTGTTGTGTCAGTGCCTAAGTGATGACATTATGTACATGTGTTGTGTCAGTGCCAACCTGTCCAAGGCTGCCTGGGGAGCCCTGGAGAAGCAGAAGACTCAGCTGATGATCCGATCCTACGAGATTGGAGTGCTCTTCCTGCCCAGGCACTTTGTGAGTGCTTTGTGCTCGTCCCTTAATTGCCACCAGACTGAAGATGCGCGCACCCCATAGAAAAAGCATCCTCAACCAACCGCTAACCTGCTCACTGTCTCCCCAGTAAACATGTCAGATCCGATTCGCATCTAGTCCGGATCTACTGGGAAACATTGGTCAGAAGCAGGCCGGATGATTCTTGCACACCAGCTTGCTTCTGGACCAGATCTGCTCAGCCTAAACCTGACACAATCAGCCAGAATTAAATTGGATCCGGGCTGGTTTTGCACAATATTATCCGGGGCATCTGTGTAAAAACAGAACCGTGTCGGAAAGTCAGAAACTGGTAGCGGGCTGATTGCGTTCTGCCAGAAACCGGGCCAGGTTATTCCTGCACACCAGCTTGCTTCCAGACCAGATGAGCTTGGCCAAACCCTGACCAGGCCATCGAGATTGGATCAGGGTCAGTTTTGCACAACATGATCCATGCCTTCTTGGAAAATGGAGCTGAAACAGATGCAGGAAGTTGGATCCTGCATGTACTATCCAGCCCGATTCTGGCTTCTATCTGGCCGTAATAGCCATGACTGGCTGTAATCTAAACACTTCCAGATTGGGTCTGGCATGTTTACTGGGTCTCTTAATTTTTACAGTGAAGTTATTAACATCCTGTTTGCGTGGCGTTTTAATTTAAGTCATTGGTGTATTGCTCCTTACATCCTTGTGTTTGTGGTAACTGTGGTTTACAGTTACTGTGCTTATGGTAACTGCATATAATGAGATCCACTTGAAGCAAATCTTGTGGTTCATTTCCTGATTATATTTTTAGATTATATGTTTGCATGTGTGTTGTGTTGCCGTGTGTGTGTGTGTGTGTGTGTGTGTGTGTGTGTGTGTGTGTGTGTGTGTGAGCCTGTGTGACTGTGTTTGTTTTTGTGTGTGTGTGTGTGTGTGTGTGTGTGTGTGCATGTGTGTGTGTGTGCATGTGTATGTGTGTGCATGTGTGTGTGTGTGAATGTGTTGTTTTTGCATGTGTGTGTGTGTGTGTGTGACTGTGTTTGTTTTTGCATGTGTGTGTGTGTGTATGTGTGTCTGTGTGTATGTGCATGCACACAGGGTGTGTGTGTGTGTGTGTGTGCACACATACAGGGTGTGTGTGTGTGTGTGTGTGTGTGTGTGTGTGTGTGTGTGAGCCAGACAGGGTGGGGAGGTGAGGAGGATGTTGTGTATACATGTTTGTCTGTTGAAGGAGCAGTACGCACTACCATCTTTTAATATACCTATTTCTGTCACCCTGTTTGTAGGCCACAGTCTACGCAGAAAGTTTCATTAGTGCTCAGACTTCCTTACACACTTCCACACCCCCAGAAGTGTGCCAATTAAGGCAGTAGTTAACAGCTTTCCTGCTCCCTTCTTAATCAGTTCCTCTTCTTCCTTGCACAGAACTTCATCGCCTCCTCTGTGACTGCCATGGTGTGTGTGTGTGTGTGTGTGTGTGTGTGTGTGTGTGTGTGTGTGTGTGTGTGTGCCATGGTGTGTGTGTTGACTGTGCCATGGTGTGTGTGTGACTGTGCCATGGTGTGTGTGTGTGTGTGACTCTGTGTGTGTGTGTGTGTATTTGTGTGTGTGACTGTGCCATGGTGTGTGTGTTTGTGTGTGTGTGTGTATGTATTTGTGTGTGTGTGTGTGTGGGTGTGTATGTATTTGTGTGTGTGACTGTGTCATGGTGTGTGTGTGTGACTTCCATGGTATGTGTGTGTGTATATTTGTGTGTGTGACTGTGCCATGGTGTGTGTGTGTGACTGTGCCATGGTGTGTGTGTGTGTGTGTGTGTGGTATTGTTTTAATTGCTCTGAGTGGTACTTTAATTAATTATTTTAATTATATTACCTTGTGATAAACGAAAACAAGTATGTGATCATAAGCTCATTACTGTTTTATGATGATGTCACGGTTTGTTCTATATTTATAACTATGGTTAAGGTAAGACCCTTTTGTTGGTGTGTTGTGTTTGTTGTTGTATTGTTCTTTTAACTTTATGTATTCATTATTTTACAAACCCGCCATCACCACAACAAAATTGCCTCTTGTGGGATAATTGAAGTTTTTTAAATTTGAATTAGTACTGTAGGTTAGCTTTCTTTGACTCATGTTTTGTGATGCTTCACTCGTTCTTCACTCAGCCTCTCTTGTGTCTGTAACAGGGAGGTAGTGGGAGTTTCCGTTTGGCCAAATCGGCAGAGGAAGTGCGCAGCAGCGATCAGGCACTGCTGTCTTTTCCATATGACCTGCCTCCTCCCACATACCAGAAAGGAGGTAAGCCGATGAGGACATGTTGGTAGTATCGGATACTGCGGTAAAGGATGTATCTCTTTTAAGCCAGTTTTATTTATTGTTTTGTCGTTGTTGTTGTTTTCTGAAACCTTTCCCTTTACACTTCCATGTAAATAAATACCTTCCCTTTATACTTGCATGTAAATAAATACCTTCCCTTTATACTTGCATGTAAATAAATACCTTTCCTTTACACTTCCATGTAAATAAATCTCTTCCCTTTATACTTCCATGTAAATAAATACCTTCCCTTTATACTTCCATGTAAATAAATACCTTCCCTTTACACTTCCATGTAAATAAATACCTTCCCTTTATACTTGCATGTAAATACCTTCCCTTTATACTTGCATGTAAATAAATACCTTCCCTTTACACTTCCATGTAATAAATACCTTCCCTTTACACTTCCATGTAAATAAATACCTTCCCTTTATACATCCATGTAAATAAATCCCTGAGGTGGACCAGCCGTCTTTTTTACCACCTTTTCTGGTAGCTGTCCTTTCATGCCTAATTCTACGTAAGTGAACCGATGACCATGGACTGTCACTCTTTTCATACCTTAAAAAAAAAAAAAATCTTCTCCGCACTTAACTTTCTGTGCTGACTCTTTTTTCAATATCTGTTCCACCCCTGTGTGATTGCAGTCGGACATTATATAAGATCCTGGTCATTCTGGGTCGGTTACAGCTAAACAAATATGTGCCCTGTCAGTGTGCACTTATACTTCTGTATAAAGAAGTTGGTTGCCTACCGCACATAGAACAAAAACAAGGAGATGGTTGGATTTAGGTCTCTGTTGCTTGTGTCCCTTGTTATACCTTTGACGTCAGTTGAGCTTATTAACTCCCCTTGTTGATTTGTCACTGTGAATTCGCAAACAAAACGTGTTATCTGATGATCGCACCCTTGAATTTAATTGTAGGATTGTCTCATTGCAAGGTTTTCCATGCCGTGACATGTCTGTTCCAATAACCTTTTCCCCGGGCTGTTATTATCTGTTGTTGTTTGATGTGTTTGACAGATCGCATCTGGATGTGGGATGTGCCCTGTGTGGATCTTCCAGACACCCATGGCAAGAAATACTGCCCTAAGCTGTGAACCCCATGTTATTTCTCGACACCCATGGCAAGAAGTACTGACCTAAGCTCTGAACTCCATGTTGTTTCGAGACATACATGGCAAGAAATACTGCCCTAAGCTGTGAACCCCATGTTATTTCTCGACACACATGGCATGAAATACTGCCCTAAGCTCTGAATTCCATGTTGTTTCTAGACACACATGGCATGAAATACTGACCTAAGCTCTGAATTCTATGTTGTTTCGAGACATACATGCAAGAAATACTGCACTAAGCTCTGAATTCCATGTTGTTTCTAGACACACATGGCAAGAAATACTGACCTAAGCTCTGAACTCCATGTTGTTTCTAGACACACATGGCATGAAATACTGCCCTAAGCTCTGAATTCTATGTTGTTTCTAGACACACATGGCAAGAAATACTGCCCTAAGCTCTGAATTCCATGTTGTTTCTCGACACCCATGGCAAGAAATACTGCACTAAGCTCTGAACCCCATGTTGTTTCGAGACACACATGGCAAGAAATACTGCCCTAAGCTCTGAATTCCATGTTTCTAGACACACATGGCATGAAATACTGCATTAAGCTCTGAACTCCATGTTGTTTCGAGACATACATGCAAGAAATATTGCACTAAGCTCTGAACTCCGTGTTGTTTCTAGACATACATGGCATGAAATACTGCACTAAGCTCTGAACTCCGTGTTGTTTCTAGACATACATGGCATGAAATACTGCCCTAAGCTCTGAATTCCATGTTGTTTCTAGACATACATGCAAGAAATACTGCACTAAGCTCTGAACTCCATGTTGTTTCTAGACACACATGGCAAGAAATACTGCACTAAGCTCTGAACTCCGTGTTGTTTCTAGACATACATGGCATGAAATACTGCCCTAAGCTCTGAATTCCATGTTGTTTCTAGACATACATGCAAGAAATACTGCATTAAGCTCTGAACTCCATGTTGTTTCTAGACATACATGGCATGAAATACTGCACTAAGCTCTGAACTCCATGTTGTTTCTAGACATACATGGCATGAAATACTGCCCTAAGCTCTGAATTCCATGTTGTTTCTAGACGTACATGGCATGAAATACTGCCCTAAGCTCTGAACTCCATGTTGTTTCTAGACATACATGCAAGAAATACTGCACTAAGCTCTGAACTCCATGTTGTTTCTAGACATACATGGCAAGAAATACTGCCCTAAGCTCTGAACTCCATGTTGTTTCGAGACATACATGGCAAGAAATACTGCCCTAAGCTCTGAACTCCATGTTGTTTCTAGACATACATGGCATGAAATACTGCCCTAAGCTCTGAATTCCATGTTGTTTCTAGACATACATGCAAGAAATACTGCACTAAGCTCTGAACTCCATGTTGTTTCTAGACATACATGGCAAGAAATACTGCCCTAAGCTCTGAACTCCATGTTGTTTCGAGACACACATGGCAAGAAATACTGCCCTAAGCTCTGAATTCCATGTTGTCTAAACCTTTGTGTGTGTGAGATGTTGGGGGGTGAGGATCATGCGTGCGTGTTATGATATTCATATGTGTGTGTGGGGGGGGGGGGGGGGGCAATTGTTTGTGCATATAAATTAACCTGTGTGTGTGTGTGTGTGTGCGTGCGCATGTGTTAGGTGTTGTGTGTGTGTGTGCCATTGTTTGTGCATATAAATCAACATATATGTCTCTGTGTGTGTATGTGTTATGTGGTGCATATGTGTGGGTGTGGGTAGGTGTGATGGCTGGGGGGAAGAGGTGGCAACAAGGAAAGAACAAAACATCAGTGAATGAATGAACAAAGCGTCAAAATGCAAAAAGAAGGGGGGAAAAGGGGGGGGGGGGGGGGGCAATGTACTTAAAGATGTATGTGTGTGTTCAAGACTTATAATTGTCTTTATAATAAACTGTGTTCCTTCATTGGAACTTGCGTCATCACCTGATAGCAGAAGGTGAGATTTGTGTTCATACCTGCTGCCATTTCTGTGTATGCACTGTGCTATATTTTCACAGCTGTTAACTGTAAACTGTATGGAAAGATGTGTACTTCACTTGCTGGGATGGAACTGCTTTTTGTTTAACAGGCATGCATTTATGCTCTCCTTCTGTCTGTCTGTCTGTCTGTCTGTCTCTCTGTCTCTCTCTCTCTCTCTCTCTCTCACACACACACACACACACAGACACACACACACACACACACACACACACACACACACACACACACACACACACACACACACACACATTTGACACATCTTGGTGACTTAATTTTTATGTAAAGCTAAAAGTTAGCACAGACATGTTATGAACTACCTATGAAGACTGCAGAATTTATTTCCTGTCAAATGCAGTCTTTCAGCACAAGAAATCAATGCTCTCTCTCTCTCTCTCTCTCTCTCTCTCTCTCTCTCTCTCTCTCTCTCTCTCTCTCTCTCTCTCTCTCTGTGTATGTGTGTGTGATGTGTTGAAATATTTTGAAACAGGGACAAGAAGTTTTCAACTTATCAGACTAATGGAATTGGAATAAATCAATTGATCATTTGCTTGGAAGGTGTTTGTGGACTTATCTGTTCTTTCTGTGCTTGCCATTTTTTGTTTTTTGTTTTGTTTGTTTTTGGTCACACTTTGTACTACACACAATTGTTTTATGTTTGCTTGTTTTTGATTTACATCCAGTCTTGCTAATCTTTGCTGACAAAGCCACGGCGAGTCCTGTTCAGCACAGTTACATTAGAAAAGCCAATCTGAAGTCTGTTACCAAATGTAGGAACGGCCACAATTCAAGTTAAGAGGACAAAGTTGAAATCTATTGATCTGGTCAGTTTGCAAGAAATGGGCACCACATGACCTCGGGCATTTTCTTTATTCAAACAGGTATGTACGCTCAAGTGTACCTACACGCATGGACTAATGTGCTCAGGAACAAGCATGTACGTGTGTGCGTGGGCACGCGCACACACACACACACACACATGCACGCACGTACACACAAACACAGACAAACATGCACACACGTACGCACACACATGTAAAGACGGGTGAATGTACCCGCACGTGCGTACACATCTGCACACACGCACACAGCGACTCTCTCTCTCTCTCTCTCTCTCTCTCACACACACACACACGCCTTTAGCTAAACAACACTTGCAGATGTATCAATAATAAGTCATGGCCTTTACACCTTCACTACAGTTTAATTAAAGCCGGGGTGCAGATCAGTTAGTAAGTTGGTAAAATGGTGTAGCATTGCTAGAAATCAGTCACCACTAGGTCCTAATTTGCCTACGATTTCTGTGGACGTAAAGCAACATTTCAGCCATTCAACAACTCGGTCCTTCGGTCTAAGCCGTCGGCCAAGATTAATGGGGAAAGTGTTAACTTTTTTTCTCTTTTGTTTTTGTTTTTTTGTTATGGTTCTTTTTTTCTCTTCCTTTCTGTTTAAAGTCTTTTCACGTGTGTGATGTCGGACTGATAATGCGTTTATGAAGATAGATCACATGGCAACAAATTACAACATAAGTGTTTTGTTTTTTAAGGAATTTTGTTTTACTGTAATTTATTGAATGTTTTATGTTATTGGTGAGCCAGAAGAATAGTGTGTGTGTGGGTGGGTGCGTGCGTGCGTGTGTGTGTGTGTGTGTGTGTGTGTGTGTGTGTGTGTGTGTGTGGGTGTACATTGTTATTGTTAAGTATTTTCCTTGTATTTGAGCGGTTTTTAGCTCCGTGTTTCATTGAGTTGTTGATGTTTTATTGTTAGCTGTATTGAATGTTTTTATGTAGATGACGAGCCAGAAAGCAAATTTCTCAACACAGAGACAATAAAGTTGTATTGTATTGTATAACAACAACAGACTGGAAAAAATACACCCCCCTCACACAGGTAACACCAACATTATGTTCCCCAACAGCACTAGTCTAGTGCAGAGCGTGCTGGAACGATTCCACTGGCTTTATCAGATCATTAATTTACTCAAGAAAATGTCCGACGGTTTCCAAGACTGGTAGAAAGCGGTCACCTAGATCTCTTGCTGGCTGCTTCAGCGATAAAATCAATAACAGACCTAAGAGATTCGAGGCCACACGCCAGGCAACAATCGATGAAATTAACTTTTGATCTGGCATTTGGCACTAACTGGACGTTATTTCAACGCGTTAAAGAGGCGGACACTACACACTTTATATATATATTGAAAATAATAATTTGATGCGAAAGCGCTTAAACTGGATTTTGAAATTCTTTATAAATAGACGTAATGAAAGCTCGCCTACCGAAACCTCCCTCTCACCATGATTATTGATCAACCATCGATGAACTCTCCTTGAGCAAAACGCGTCTGGCGGGCGATCAAAAACAAAATCGGATCTTTCCGCAGTAGTTTCTCCCTGAATGGAATTTCTTTTTTGTTTCTTTCTTCTTTTAAATTTTTTTTTTTTTTTTTTTAATTTGGTGTGTGTGTGTGTGTGTGTGTGTGTGTGTGTGTGTGTGCGTACCAATAGCTTTTAAAGAATATCGTTTACCCACTTGTGTAAAAGCATACAACGTACTAGATCTAGTTCATCAAAAAGAGTGCGTTAACTATTACTCTTTGCTGCAGCTAGATCTAGTTCTTTCCCTTTGTATTCTCTCTCTCTCTCTCTCTCTCTCTCTCTCTCTCTCTCTCTCTCTCTCTCTCTCTCTCTCTCTCTCTCTCTCTCTCTCTCATAAACAGATGTCTGTACATCCAAATCTCTAATTCGCTTTCCGTGTCAGTGCGAACTGTGTACGATTTCGTTTCGGCCTTCGACATTTTGTTTTCTTCCCACCCTCGCTTTTTAACGGCCCACGGGCCTAAAAACAAATAAAGCTTTGACTTGACTTGACCCATCCCTAATAAGCCTTATGGTTTCTGTGGACGTTAAGCACCATGTTTACTTACTTGACTTGACTCTCATATATATATAACGTATTTCTACTACGCAAAATCTTGTCCGGAGAGACTATTCCAAACGCATACACGCACACACGCACACTCCGACACCCGCTCACACTGAGTATATATATATATATATATATATATATATATATATATATATATATATATATATATATATATTATACACAGTTCACAGCTAAGATAATAAACAGGGACTTGCAGCCTAGACCTCTTGCTCTGTCTTGTCATTTTTCGGCTAATGGTCCATTCTCCTGACTTTCTTTCCAGAAAACTCTCAAATGTTTTTCGTTAAGGGTTAGGTTTATTTGTATGATTCTTGTTGAGCAGCTAGGAGATGATAGTTGTAGGTGGTATGTGCAGCTTGCTGCCATATGGTACTGGTATTTGCCATTATGCATTTATATAACATTTTTTAAATTTTATATTGCGTCTGTTCATTCCTTTTTAAAAATGTTTTTAATTTAACCTGGTATCGATAAAATAGACTGAATGGTCGACGATACCAGCTTGTCCTAGCCTTATGTGCTCTTTTAACAGGGGTAATATTGAAGGGACTAACAGGCTCTTCGAAAGTTGTGTCTGATGTTTATGTAGGTATGTTTTATGTTGCGAAGTGATTGGTTTTGTAGATTGAATTGACAGAGGGTTGATATATATGTGAGAAGAGCTTAGAAATGTGTATTTGCTTATGACCTGAGTTTGACTGTCCTGAGGTGACCCTGTGTGGTTGACAGGACATTAAAATCCAGCTACTACTAGGCTATTACTGCAGCGGAGGCACAGACAGCTGAGCAGAGCGGAAAACATGGCAGGTCTATTCTTTTGGGGGAATCAACATACACATAAGGGAGATAATTAACGCCCGAAAGACGTCCCACAAACACAACAACAAAGACCTGAGTCGCCTACGGTAACTCTCACCTGGCATGCGAGTAAATACATGGTACATAAACTCCACCAGAGGTACATCCTCTATATTCCGCACGAACGCTCTGGGCCTCACCAAGGATTGTAATTAAGCTTGGGCCCGGTTAGCTGCGGTTAGATCTGAATAATTATGTCCAGAGAGGGTTTGATTGGGAGAGAAAGGGGAAGGGGCCTCACCAAACATAGTAAGCTTGGGCCACACAGCGGTTAGATCTGAATAATTATGTCCAGAGAGGGTTTGATTGGGAGAGAAAGGGGAAGGGGCCTCACCAAACATAGTAAGCTTGGGACACACAGCGGTTAGATCTGAATAATTATGTCCAGAGAGGGTTTCACTGGGAGAGAAAGGGGAAGGGGCCTCACCAAACATAGTAAGCTTGGGCCACACAGCGGTTAGATCTGAATAATTATGTCCAGAGAGGGTTTGATTGGGAGAGAAAGGGGAAGGGGCCTCACCAAACATAGTAAGCTTGGGCCCCACTGCGGTTAGATCTGAATAACTATGTCTAGAGAGGGTTTCACTGGGAGAGAAAGGGGAAGGGGCCTCACCAAACATAGTAAGCTTGGGCCACACAGCGGTTAGATCTGAATAATTATGTCCAGAGAGGGTTTGATTGGGAGAGAAAGGGGAAGGGGCCTCACCAAACATAGTAAGCTTGGGCCTCACTGCGGTTAGATCTGAATAACTATGTCTAGAGAGGGTTTCACTGGGAGAGAAAGGGGAAGGGGCCTCACCAAACATAGTAAGCTTGGGCCACACAGCGGTTAGATCTGAATAATTATGTCCAGAGAGGGTTTGATTGGGAGAGAAAGGGGAAGGGGCCTCACCAAACATAGTAAGCTTGGGCCTCACTGCGGTTAGATCTGAATAACTATGTCTAGAGAGGGTTTCACTGGGAGAGAAAGGGGAAGGGGCCTCACCAAACATAGTAAGCTTGGGCCTCCCTGCGGTTAGATCTGAATAATTATGTCTAGAGAGGGTTTCACTGGGAGAGAAAGGGGAAGGGGCCTCACCAAACATAGTAAGCTTGGGCCACACAGCGGTTAGATCTGAATAATTATGTCCAGAGAGGGTTTGATTGGGAGAGAAAGGGGAAGGGGCCTCACCAAACATAGTAAGCTTGGGCCTCCCTGCGGTTAGATCTGAATAATTATGTCTAGAGAGGGTTTCACTGGGAGAGAAAGGGGAAGGGGCCTCACCAAACATAGTAAGCTTGGGCCTCCCTGCGGTTAGATCTGAATAATTATGTCTAGAGAGGGTTTCACTGGGAGAGAAAGGGGAAGGGGCCTCACCAAACATAGTAAGCTTGGGCCACACAGCGGTTAGATCTGAATAATTATGTCTAGAGAGGGTTTCACTGGGAGAGAAAGGGGAAGGGGCCTCACCAAACATAGTAAGCTTGGGCCTCCTGCGGTTAGATCTGAATAACTATGTCTAGAGAGGGTTTCACTGGGAGAGAAAGGGGAAGGAGGCCTCACGCAATACATGAAGCTTGGGCTGGGAGATTGATAGACTATGTTAAGAGTTGTCACGAAGCCCAACGATTCCAGAAGGGATGAAGTGGTAGATTATAGTTTGTCGAAGCAACGTTCAATGTATTTTCCAATGTAGCATGCCCTGTGTGTGTGTGTGTGTGTGTTGTGGGGTGTTTTTTGTGGGGTGTGTGTGGTGATTTGATGATTTGTGTTTCAAACAGGTATAGAAGAATTCTGGATGTGTGATTCTTCTTGAAGGGTAACCTTGTGCGGTTGACGGACGGAACGTTAACTTCAAGACCTAACTGGCAGAGTGTCGCTGGGACGTCCCGCACGCTAATACTGAATTTTGGTTTGTAGGGCAGATATATATTTGACTCATGTTTACATGTACACGATACCAAGTTGTGAATCCTGTAAAACTAACCCTTTTGTTTAGTTTTTTACTGCGCTTTTGTGGTTTCAGAGGCTATACGTTTCACTGAGACTCTCAGTAAACACTGGAACTGATATCATACTTCTGCGACCCTCGCTGCAGGGTTATAGTGGGTTAAAGACCTTGGTGTGAGACACTTTAAAGCGGAATGCAGATAACAGAATAGCACGTACGTAATGCACAGTTCTGCGAATAGGCGTATACACTTACTTCCTAATCCGCGTCGTGTTGTGGTCAGTGATAGCACGGCAAGTTCCACCCTTCTCTGAAAATGATCCTGGCGTCTCATTTTGCAATTTTGCTGGCTTGTCTTTGCGCTCTTGCGTTCGTGGCTTCAGGAAAAGATGCAGACGAAGTGAAACGCACAGAAGGATTCCTTAAAGAAGCCCTAGATGACGTCAATGAAAAGCATGACATCACAAGAAGAAAGAGGAACGATGACGTCGATCTGCGCGCTCTTCATACGATTGTTCAGCAGCAGGCAGCCACCATACAGCAAATGCAAAGCCAGCTGACAGCATCTCAGAATGAAATTAGTTCGCTGAAAAATTCCCTGCCATCAACCTTTTCACCAGGTAAGATATTTTTTTCAAGTAAAACACCAAGTTACTTACTGAAAATTGTGTTACAAATAAAAGGATGTGATGATTCATGTTTTTTTGTCTTGTCTGAAAAGAGCTTGCTTAAAATGACTCCTTGTAATGATTGATGTTAGAGCAGCAACAGTGAACAACCTTATTATGAATTGTTTGAATTGCATGGAAGTATATATGATATTGGTGAGTGTGTCGTTGCAATATCAGAGTACATACTGCGCTAACAGTGTACAGCATAGTTTCTCAGTGCGCTATTAAATTAGGTTGTGTTAAATTTCATACAGTGAATATATAACATAGCACACCATATCAACAAAAAGATACAAGACAGAATGAATGTTGGGTAACTGACCTTGGGTAATGTTCCTGTTAAGCCCGGTATCGTGGATGGTCACATTAGCTGTATGTTCGTTGCTTTGACAAAGGCAAAGTTTGCCAGAACTCCATGTAATGATCTGCTGCGTTGTGTAAAGAGCAGATCATTGTCATGCCAACATTTTTTTTCAAGCACTGTACTTGACACGAAAACAATATAGCTCAACCAAAAGCAGATAAGTGTCTTAGTTCTACATCGCATTTTTCACCGTTTATCTGCTGTTTTGTAGCTTGAAAAAGGGGATTACCCCGAAAATTCGCATGTTATGTTTTGTCCTAATAAATAGCGTTCTTTTGAACCTTTTATGTGTTTAGATCTTGTTTTAGAACACTAGCAGTCATTCTTGTTTTAGATTTGTGTGTGTAAAGAAACGTTCAGTTAGAAGCTACACACGGTGTGTCTTTTGATCCGACGTTGTCGTTGTCATTTCCCTTCAGTGGCCTTCTGCGTGAGGTTCTCCAAGGACAGTTCGGCAGGCTTGGACATGAGCACTCACTCCGTCCTCAAGTTTGACCACATCGTCACCAACCTGGGCCACGGCTACTCCCCCCTGACCGGCATCTTCACGGCGCCCCACGCTGGCACCTACTGTTTCTTCGTCAACTTCATGTCCGTCAACGGCCAAGGGCACACCTACGTGGCCATCGACAAACACGGCACATTGCTGGACTACGCCTTCGCCAATGGCCACGATGACTACGACCAGGGTTCCACCGAGGTGGTCGTGCACCTGGCGAAGGGAGAGCAGGTGTGGGCGAGGCAGGAAGGTGGCCATGCCGTCAGAGGGGGCTTGTTCACTGTCTTCACCGGCTATCTCGTGCAGGCCGATTAGGAAGAGCTAGGTGACCGTCTGAATAACGAGTGAGGAAAAGGACGCAGGTGTTGGTCAGACAAGGAAGCTGGCTATGCCATCAGAGCACTGTAAGGCATATTCGCCATCTGTACTGGGTATTTCGCGCAGGTCCATTACAACGAAAGCCTCTCTCTCTCTCTCTCTCTCTCTCTCTCTCTCTCTCTCTCTCTCTCTCTCTCTCTCTCTCTCTCTCTCTCTCTCTCTCTTCTATTTTTTGTTTTTGGTGTGCTTTGCACATAATCTGTAGCTATTGTTATATTCGATATATTCAGATAAGATTTAATCGATAATAAACCGTATCTGAAAAATGTATTATTATTTTGTTGTTGTTGCTGTTGTGATAATAAAGCCTTTTTTCGACATGTCTTACACGGCCCTTTTACCGCCAGCCTATGGATGAAGCCATCAATGTCAGGCAAGCCTATGAGCATCGTCCGCTGCGCCGTATTTGTGATTTAGCGGTAAAGACACCGTTCTTGTAGCAAACGCCAAAATTAGTCATCAACCCCATGGCCAATATGCGACTCCCCTCCCCCCCCCCCCCCCCCCCCCCCCCCCCCCCCCCCCCCCACACACACATCAGTTAGCACTTACTCTGCCAAAGAATTAGCACTGTTGATGCACACCTATTTCTATCAGTTATTCTTATATATATATAGATAGATAGATATAAATAGATATATTTCTATCAGTTATTCACACACGCACACACACACACACACACACACACACACACACACACACACACACACACACACACACACACACACACACACGACACACACACACACACACACTCACACACACACACACACATATATATATATATTTAAAAAAATTGGACCTGTGACATTGTGTACATGACTGCCTCGAACAATGCCATGAGCAAGTCTTCCGGTTTCACGGATTGAAACTTTCCGTAAACATAGTCGAGCGAGAAAACTTGAAAAATCTCAAACAATAGCCTACATATACAGCTAAACTCAATTACCCAAGTCCAAACATGACGGCAAAGTCAAGAATAGTTTCTGAAACAGCTTAACCTAGTCAGAAATGTTCAAACTGCTCAACATGAAGATGCATACAAAGACCAAAATCAAGTAGGTCGAACCCATTTTCGTTCAATACTGGACACAGTCCTTTGATCTCGAAACTGGCTCGGCATATAAACACACATATCCACACATTTACACGTTGGCCTCAGGGGCCGTTTTTTCTTTTTTTTCTTTGTCTTCTTTTCTTTTTTCTTTTAGCGACCACCTCTGCTTCAAATCGGCCAGTCAAATCCAGGTACGTTAAAGGATCTTCGTTATTTCCCCCCGTCTTTTTAAACACACACACACACACACACACACACACACACACACACACACACACACACACACACACACACACACACACACAACCACACTCACATCACCACCACACACACACACACACACACACACACACACACACACACACACACACACACACACACACACACACACACACACACACACACACACACACACACACACACACACACACACACACACACACACACAGAGGACTTCTTTTCTTCCTTTTTTTAAAATTTAAAATAAATATATTATAACGTGAGCTGGTGTGTACTCCTTCTTCCTCAGCATGATGACGACCAACGGGCACGGCAATGTCTACCTGGCCATCGTCCGAAACGACGCGGTGCTGGACGAGGCGTGGGCGGAGGGAAGAGGGGACGCGTCACAGACACTCCGAGCACCGCTTTCCGGCACCTTCCTCAAAACTCTGCCAGATTTGGTTACGCCACTGAAGGGGCACTCTTTATCTCAGCGCAGCTGTCCACCGACGCGGTCAGCGCCCTCCGAAAGGTTCGGGTACTAATATGACTGCAGAAGCAACCCAAACTCCAAGCACTGGTTTACGACATGCTTCCTTCAACCACTGCCGTATTTAGTTACGCCATAGGGTCCAGAAAACTGTCAGCTAACGAGCAGTTTTTTGCTGGTGCTCAAACAGTAGTAAGTTTGTTACAAACAACTCAAATAAAACAAGGTGTGTCATATATAGCCGCCAACAAAGTTTACACCAGCACAAATAAAACCACAATCGTTTGAATCGAGACAGAACTCTCTTCTGGTTTTTTACCCGGGGTGGATGCGTCTCGTGTTTACGTGCATGCTTGGGCGCTAGGTTGCTTCTGCAGTCATATTAGTACAAGAACCTTTCGGAGGGCGCCGACCGCGTCGGTGGACAGCTGCGCGGAGATAAAGAGTGCCCCTTCAGTGGCGTAACTAAATCTGGCAGAGATTGGAAGAAGGTGCCGGAAAGCGATGCTCGGAGTGTGGGGACGCGTATGACCAAGGGTCCAGCCAGGTCGGGTGGTTCGCCTCGTGGTGGGCGATCAGGTGTGGGTCAGGCAGCAGGCCGGAGAAGCGGTGAGAAGTACGTGGCTGGCACACCATCTTCACCGGTTATCTCGTTCAGGCCGACTAGACGGTTGTTTGTGAAGTTTGTGAAGTGTGTGTTTGTGTGTGTGTGTTTGTGTGTGTGTGTGTGTGTGTGTGTGTGTGGTTGTGTGTGTTTGGGTGGGTAGGTGGGTGGCTGTGTGGAGGTTGGTGTGAAGGACAGTAAGTCAATCGATTAATGTTCTATTTTATGTCTGTTCACTTTAAAGTGATATTACACACACACACACACACACACACACACACACACACACACACACACACCTTTAATATAATAATGCGTTATATTAACTAACTGACAGGACTGTGAACAATTGTGAAGAGCAGCAAACAAGAGTCACAGTGGACTTTGTATAATTAGCGAAAAGGATTCGCAAGTGAATTTCACCAACAACAAAACGTTGGACGTCGACCCAAATGGGTGCACGGGCACTAACAAGTACGAACAGTGCAACCGTGTCTAGTGCAGATAAACCTTTTCCGTACATAAAAGCATGCAAGTGTAGTGTGTGTGTGTGTGTGTGTGGTGTGTGTGTGTGTGTGTGTGTTGTGTGTGTGTGTGTGAGTGTGTGTGTGTGTGTGTGTGTGTGTGTGTGTGTGTGTGTGTGTGTGTGAGTGTGTGTGCCGGTGTGTGTGTGTGTGTGTGTGTGTGTGTGTGTGTGTGTGTGTGTGTGACAACGAGTGCCACCCAAACACATAGATCAGGAGTGTTCATCAACCCTCGTGATCTCCGTGTTTAGGTGCACTCGTTTACCTTGCGGCCACTGACACCGTTTGTGTTGTTGTGGCTAATTCTAGCAGTACTGCGCCACGCCATAGTCTGTGCCATCGGCCCTTCATAGTCAGTGGAGTAGAGGGTAATTCAGTGGAGCGGCAACAGGCTACGCCGTTCGCTTGCCTTACCGAAGATCGTGTCAAAACACCTTTACATGATCGGATGTGAGTACGGCGTCATCGGTGTTACCAAAGGGTATAGGAACACGTTGAATTAAGAAAGATATCCTTGTGCAGTCCGGAAGGGGTTGAATTTCGATCCCGGTTCATCTCAGTCTGATCGCACCTCGGACTCACAGTGTTGGGTAAGTTAAGTCAGTGACAACTGAGTTTCCGTCCAGGCTAAGTCCTGTTGTTGAAATGCAATAGTACAAAATAATACGAGGCCACCTCCACCATTTTTAAATTTCTGTCCAGCCGCTCAGCCGCGGTTCGTTACTGAACTTGATTCGCTGCCACCTAGCTTGCACCCATCCACGCTTTACTGTGTGCCATAGTGTGATTATATTGCGGCCTGTGTGTGTGCGGCTGTGTGTGTGTGTGTGTGTGTGTGTGCGTGTGTGTGCGTGTGTATGTGTGTGTGCGTGTCAGTTTATGTGTGTGCGTGTGTATGTGTGTGTGTGTGATTGCGTGCGTGCGTGCGTGTGTGTGTGCGTGCGTGTGTGCGTGCGTGTGTGAGTGTCAGTGTGTGTGTGTGTGTGTGTGTGTGTGTGTGTGTGTGATGTAGTGTGCGTGTGTACGTACGTGCGTGCGTGTGTGTGCGTGTGTCAGTGTGTGTGCGTGCGTGTGTGTGCGTGCGTACGTGCGTGTGTGTGTGTGCGTGCGTGAGTGTGTGTGTAGTGTGCCGCGTACGTGAGTGTGTAGTGTGCGTGCGTGTGTGTGTGTGTGTGTGTGTGTGCGCGTGTTGTATTTCAAGTTGTTCAGCGAGTGGAAGCTTCACTGGTTTCCAGTTGAAGTGCTAGCATGGTGCACATGCACTTTATCGTTTCAGTTCATAGTTTCTTTCTTAGTTCATAGTTTCTGTCCAGCCGCTCAGCCGCGGTTCGTTAACTTGATTCGCTGCCACCTAGCTTGCACCCCTCCACCTTTACTGTGTGCCATAGTGTGATTATATTGCGGCCGTGTGTGTGTGCGGCTGTGTGTGTGTGTGTGTGTGTGTGTGTGTGTGTGTGTGTGTGTGCGTGCGTGTGTATGTGTGTGGTGGTGTAGTGTATGTGTGTGCGTGTGTATGTGTGTTAGTGTGGTGTGTGTGTGAGTGCGTGGTGTGTGGTGTGTGTGTGTGTGTGTGTGTAGTGTGCGTGTGTACGTACGTGCGTGCGTGTGTGTGTGTACGCACGGTACGTGCGTGCGTGTGTGTGCGTGCCGGCGTACGTGCGTGTGTGTGTGTGCGTGCGTGAGCCGTGTGTGTAGTGTGCGTACGTGAGTGTGTAGTGTGCGTGCGTGTGTGTGTGTGTGTGTGTGCGCGTGTTGTATTTCAAGTTGTTCAGCGAGTGGAAGCTTCACTGGTTTCCAGTTGAAGTGCTAGCATGGTGCACATGCACTTTATCGTTTCAGTTCATAGTTTCTTTCTTAGTTCAGTCATAGTTTCTGTCCAGCCGCTCAGCCGCGGTTCGTTACTGAACTTGATTCGCTGCCACCTAGCTTGCACCCATCCACGCTTTACTGTGTGCCATAGTGTGATTATATTGCGGCCTGTGTGTGTGCGGCTGTGTGTGTGTGTGTGTGTGTGTGTGTGTGTGCGTGTGTGTGCGTGTGTATGTGTGTGTGCGTGTCAGTGTATGTGTGTGCGTGTGTATGTGTGTGTGTGTGATTGCGTGCGTGCGTGCGTGTGTGTGTGCGTGCGTGTGTGCGTGCTGTGTGTGAGTGTCAGTGTGTGTGTGTGTGTGTGTGTGTGATGTAGTGTGCGTGTGTACGTACGTGCGTGCGTGTGTGTGCGTGCGTATGTGCGTGTGTCAGTGTGTGTGCGTGCGTGTGTGTGCGTGCGTACGTGCGTGTGTGTGTGTGCGTGCGTGAGTGTGTGTGTAGTGTGCCGCGTACGTGAGTGTGTAGTGTGCGTGCGTGTGTGTGTGTGTGTGTGTGTGTGCGCGTGTTGTATTTCAAGTTGTTCAGCGAGTGGAAGCTTCACTGGTTTCCAGTTGAAGTGCTAGCATGGTGCACATGCACTTTATCGTTTCAGTTCATAGTTTCTTTTTTTCTTCCCCCCCCCCCCCCTCCCTTCCCACACACCAGTGAAGCTTGTTTCAGTGCACTCACTGTTTCGCTGCAGAGACCGAGCAGATGCCAACGCATCCGCCATAGTCTTTTCTCCCTTTTTTTTCTTTCTCGCCCGACCTTTCTCGCCCGTGTGTGATGTAGGCCACTGACTTAGAAACTGTGCGTGTGTGTTGCCACAGCAGTCAAGGTGTGCGCAGGGCGGCATATCAGTTCCCATGTGCTTTGTGTAGGCTGGCTCGTACTGTATTACTTCGCTGTCAGACGACACTGCAGTGTGTGCCGTATGTATAATTATGTGCTGCAGTCACGACCGAGTGGTTTAAGTGTGAATGTCCGCTTCAGCACGCGAGTGTGTCACGGGTTTCTCGCGTGCGTCAAGTCGAGTGGCCTGGGGTAGGGGGCTCAGTGGAGGCCGCGGGGCGATTGGTGATGATATGTAGACTTTCATGTCCTCGGATGTCGGTTGACATAATATTAGGGACAAACTGCGACCAGTGCCTAAGCGTGGTTTCATGTTGCTTTACGTCCACAGAAACCGTAAGGCTCATTAGGACGGAAAGCCCAGGACGGCTACTGACCTCGACTTTCACACAGCTCCTGCGGAGTGAACTCTTGGATCGGCGCTTGGATCGATTGGATCGGCTTCGTTGTTGATATTCCGGTTTACTACCGTGTCTAACCGTTGTCATACAGCTGGCAGTAATTTCCTGCCCGCTCTATGCGGGTCGCCGCCGGCTGGGAGTTGGCGCTCTCTTTCCTGTCCGCTCTCTTTCCTCGGGTGGGGCGGGGTGGAGGGACTGAGGGTGTGTGTGTGTGTGTACGGCAGGGGGTGGCCGGGGCGGTGGGGGCCGGGGTGGGGCGGGGTGGAGGGACTGAGCGGAGGGGGAAACTGAAATGATGAGGGGGAAAAAGAAGAAGAAGAAAGAAGTTTTTATTTTTATTTATAGAAAAACTAGAGAGAGAGAGAGAGAGAGAGAGAGAGAGAGAGAGAGAGAGAGAGAGAGAGCTCAGAACTTTATTACACAACGATTAAGATTTTAGGCAGTTGCCTATTCTTACAATCTGCCCCTGCTAATCCGGCTACATGCCAATAGGCTACACATAAAACAATAGTAACAACACTGATGACCGCTACCAGAGAGAGAGAGAGAGAGAGAGAGAGAGAGAACCCCGGTTTACGTGCACCTCAGTGAATGCAGACAACCGAACTGGCCCTCCTCAGTCACGCCTTCTTGCCCTGAAAGTTCTGGCGCTAGCTATGAGTACTTAGTGTACTCATTATTGTTTAATCAGAGCTCAGGAGCTGTGTGGAAGTCGAGGTGGCCGTCCTGGGCTCCCGTCGCTACTGTAATAAGCCTCCGGTTTTTGTGAACGTAAAGCAACACTCAGCCAGCCATTATTATTTAAAATCCTCTTCGTTATTACTAGCTATCTCTAGCTACGCAAGTTTGCAACCGCCAAGACTGATGTAGGCTTGGCGCTTTAACTGTTCTCGCCGGAAAGACTCAACTGACTAGTATTTACGTCAGTGAAATGATTTTTTTTTTAAAGTAACCTTTTTATGATATCGTCAGGTTTCAGAGATACACATCAAGGAAGTTTATTCTCTGAATTAACATTGCGTTATACGGTATGTGTGCGCGCGCGCGCGCGTATGTGTGTGTGTGTGTGTGTGTGTGTGTGTGTGTGTGTGTGTGTGTTGTGTGTGTGTGTGTGTGTGTGTGTGTGTGTGTGTGTGTGTGTGTGTGTGTGTGTGTGTGTGTGTGTTTGTGCTTGCGGAAGTTTGTTTTGACTGTGTTTTGTTCTTTGCTTTGTAATGGGCTCCAGTTTGGAGAAATAGCACACAAAAGATTACATTATTATTATTACTATTATTATTATTATACAGTGTATACAGAGACGGAAAATCCTGAACGACGGTACTGATTCACTTCATCTTCTTCAGCTGTAGCGGTGAAGTCGGTGGCATGACCAAGCTAGTTTAAGTGTAAGGCTGCGTGTTGGAGAACGCAGGGACCGGGCAGCCTTGAATGATCAGCTCTGTGGACGCTGCACCGTTGGTCTTGCTTCAGCCGAACATACGTACATGCACCAAAACATACATACAACCATGCAAAGTGAATCTGAAAGCCAAAACTAGTCAACTAGCCTGTAAAATAGGAAGGAAGGCGTGAAACAAACTGGAACGCACGCCACAACATGAGTAGCCGATTCTTGCTTCAACGTATGATAATATTATACAAGGCCCATCATATTTGACCGAGACTAATAAATGTGGACAGTTCTCTGTCAATATCGTGACGTGACATAAGTTATGTTACTAAACATTCTGACCTTGCCGAAACCTTAAGCTTTGAATCTGCTCTAATTGTACTATTGGGGTCTTACGCCGAGTGTATATAATAAAAACAAAGCGAAAAACCGGCGACAAAGTATATGTTAGAAACGGGAACTTTTAAAATAATGTTATTCCTTTAGCCTGTTATAATTTGGGAAAATGTGGAGACATGTTTGAATAATTATGTGACCCCTCACCTGACCTCAGTTTGAGCTAGCTTTAAAAATAAAATAAAAAGCAACAGAACAACAACCCAAAACAGGTTGGGGGTGGGTGGGGAGGTAGGTGGGAGGGGATTCATGAAAACGTTTTTTTAAACTGTTCCAAATTTTCTGCACAGCTGCCTTCCTCAGGGGTTTATTCCTTACAACTGACGTAGATTAAAACACTGTTCACAAAGCGATCCTCAAATAATTAAAGTGACTAAAACTCGATGATCTGTAAAAAGCACAAACTGGGAGGGGGTTGGGAGTGGTGGGTGGGGGGTGGGGGGACAAAATGTTAATCTAGCTCGGTCTCTGCGTTGTCTCTTCCCCACACCTTTTCCTCGTCCACTCCTGTTACCCCTCTCTCTACCGTCCTCTTCGTTTTTGTCCCCCCCCCCCCACCCCCCCACACATATATAAGTAAACAAACAAACAAACAAGCCCCCCCCCACACACACACACACACACAAAAACAAACCACACAACCCCCCCCAAAAAAACACACAACAACAACCAACCAACCAACCAACCAAAAAACCAACTACACAACATTATAATGCGCTCAACGCATTATGCTGCATAAAATTCGGACAGTGTGCTGATCGATCGCTTGCAAAATGCTGCATACCTCTAAAATGATAATGACCAAGTCAGCCATCAGTTTTGGAAAGCCGCTACTCGGGAATGGTGTAATATAATTATGCGTCATAATATATGCTACGCAGTGTCATTGGCTGTGGCATGCACAATGTGTAAAATGAGAATAGTGCATTCTGGGTCCTATCGCACGGCAGTGTCACGTGTACGGGGTCATAAGGTGAAGGGTTACTGGAAACTGTGTTGTTGAACTGCGCCAATGTTGGTGAGCGTTAACCCCTTAACTGCCCCAGCTCGTAGAATTTCCGGGCTGCAAAGTGCACACATACACGCGGCCTGCAAACAGCATATTTGATGGTCCTGTAACACATCTACTTTAAACACTGTGCGCTTTGGTAGAAGTCCTTTCACGTGCTCATGCGAAGAGGGAGAAAAGCCTTAATGATTTCAGATTTGGCCTTTCTGTTAGTCGTTTTTCGAGTGACGGTGCGGCAAGAAGTAAGTAAGTAAACATGGTGCTTAACGTCCACAGAAACCATAAGGCTTATTAGGGACGGGGAGAAGGGGGGGCAAGGGCGTATGGAGGTGGGGGGAGGGGGAGATTATATACCTATCGCTACACTGTCACCACCAGAATGATTCCTGCATTAAGATGGGCAGCGAGGAGAGCCATTTTAATGTTTCAGTAGGAAGTGATGGACAAAGTCACAGGACAGTGTCCACAAACCACAACCTTTTTGAAGAGAAAGGAGAGCCGAAGCGGTATCGAACCGAGGTCCTTCCGCTTACCAACCTAACGCCTTACCGCTAGGCCAAACCGGCTCACATGTGCGGCAAGAACGGCAGTGAAAGGGTTAATACTTGCAAAAAACGGCCGTCCACTCCTACCGGTGTGTGCAGTATTTTCGTGTGTGCGAACAGTGGTGTGGCTGCCAGTGTTTGGGATTTCTAACGTGCGGACACACTGATGTTAATGCATGCGATTGCGCACGGGAGCTGTACGGACACCGTAAGAGAGTCTGCACTGAAAGGTGATCCTTTGCCGCACCGGGGACTCGAACCCGCGTCATTATTGCGCCCGGCTTTTCAGTCGGACGCCGTACCAACTGAGCTGTCCCCGTCCCTAATTATAGGTCTGCTGGAATTACTCGGATGATACCGTAACGCTGTTTGCTGAACAGTTGTTCTGGTTTAAGTCACAATGAGCGACTTTGCTGGCTTGAGCATTGCACTGCCCAAATAGGCCCAGTGCCACCTGGCTAGTGTAGGGGAGGTCATTTTCAGCTGACCTGAGCTTTGTCAAAGCTCCAAATATGCCCAGCGCCACCTAGCGGGGCGATCCGCAGCTAAGTCGCCCATTGAAAACCCGCTTGTTCTCGCAAACCTTCCAGTAGAACCCAGTTTTTGTTGCTCTCTGTATTTGATTTGCAACCATGAGAGGTTTCGATGGTCCGTGTATAATTGCTGCATTGCATGTCTGGGTTGCACTGGTGGTTCCGGGATGTGTGCATGTTTGTCTGCGCTTTGCTGTTGACGTTAGATCGTCTGGTGTACGCACGTTTCATGTATTGATTCATAGACATGTCCATTCTTGTTTTGAATTGTGAAGTGCTTTGAATCAGTCTAGTTGGATTAGGCGCTATATAAGAGTTGCGTATTATTATTATTATTAAACCAAATTGATTGATTGATCGTAATGATAAGTTCAACAAATAAGTACAGGAAACACAGTTGTTTTCACTGTCAGCAGCTCTTAATTACCAGTCGGCCAGCACCCTCCAATAATTACTGAATGATAGTCAGTCTTGACACGTGGTTGCCTGATTTGCACAGTGAAGAGACGTTGCCATGGAGATACTGGGCCTGCTGGACGTCCCTGTGTGGCTGCTGCTGCTGCTACTGGTTTCTCTGCTCGTCTACGTGTAAGTCCGTCCACCCGTCTGTATCATGTATGCCCCTCCCATCTGTCTGTCTTTTTCTGGGCACGTCCCTCCCTCCCGTCTGTCTTTTTCTGGGCACATCCCTCCCGTCTGTGTGTCTTTTTGTGGGCACGTCCCTCCCGTCTGTGTGTCTTTGTCTGGGCACGTCCCTCGCATGTGTCCGTCTTTTTGGGGCACGCCCTCCCATCTGTCTTTTTCTGGGCACGCCCTCCCTTCTGTCTGTCTTTTTCTGGGCACGTCCCTCCCGTCTGTTTTTGTGTGGGCACGTCCCTCCCGTCTGTCTGTCTTTGTCATGTGTCCGTCTTTTTGGGGCACGCCCCTCCCATCTGTCTTTTTCTGGGCACGCCACTCCCTTCTGTCTGTCTTTTTCTGGGCACGCCCCTCCCTTCTGTCTGCCTTTTTCTGGGCACGCCCCTCCCTTCTGTCTTTTTCTGGGTAAACCCCTCCCATTTGTCTTTTTCTGGGCACGCCCCTCCCTTCTGTCTTTTTCTGGGTACACCCCTCCCATTTGTCTTTTTCTGGGCACGCCCCTCCCTTCTGACTGTCTTTTTCTGGGCACGCCCCTCCATTCTGTCTGTTTTTTTCTGGGTACACCCCTCCCATCTGTCTTTTTCTGGGTACACCCCTCCCTTCTGTCTGTCTTTTTCTGGGTACACCCCTCCCTTCTGTCTGTTTTTTTCTGGGTACACCCCTCCCTTCTGTCTGTTTTTTTCTGGGTACACCCCTCCCATCTGTCTTTTTCTGGGTACACCCCTCCCTTCTGTCTGTCTTTTTCTGGGTACACCCCTCCCATCTGTCTGTATTTTTCTGGGCACGCCCCTCCCTTCTGTCCGTCTTTTTCTGGGCACGCCCCTCCCATTTGTCTGTCTTTCTCCGTGCATTCCATTCCCCCCCCCGTCTGTCTGTCGTTTTCTGTCTAAGCCCCTCTCTCTGCTAGCTGTCTGTCACTGTGTCTGTCTTTTGCCGTGCATGCCCTTCCCCTCTCACTGCCTTAGTTGCTGGCTGTATGTTCA
>JABMCL010003178.1:50000-77500 GCA_018857735.1 Alviniconcha marisindica
GATTAGGTACGGCGCTGCTGTGTTGCTGTTGCTGTTGGCTATTTTTATTTATTTATAGGAAAGTCATCTCAAAGGTCGCACGGTTTGGAAGAGTGAAAGACGTACACATTTTGTTGCTTTATATTATTACGTCTCATTGATTTTGCTGACATTTATGGCAGGTGTGTGTGTGTGTGTGTGTGTGTGTGTGTGTGTGTGTGTGTGTGTGTGTGTGTGTGTGTGTGATAGAGAGAGAGAGAGAGAGAGAGAGAGAGAGAGAGAGAGAGAGAGAGAGAGAGAGAGAGAGAGAGAGAGAAAGAGAGAGAGAGAGAGAGGTAATGAAGAAAGGGTTCCTGATTTTACGTATACTGTCTTCTTTGTGTTCGCAAAGTTAGTTTTGCTTATGTCACCGTGGAAACAATAGAATCTTCAAGTAGGCGTATTATTCTTTGAACACATTTCTGACAGAGACAAAATGCATGCGATTTTGACGACATAAGCGTAAAACTATGCTATAAAGAAACAATACCGTTTTTGTTTTGATCCCGGAATTTAGCTTAGCTACAGAAATATGACAGAGGTTTTTACTGAATTATTGACTGTAATACTTCCTCCAGTTTCTCTAAATGATCTTGTTTCTCCTTCTCATCGTGTTAACCCTTTCGCTGCCAGAGAATTTGTGCGGCTGATGCAGTCTCTTCAAAGAAGATTCAGGCAGAGGGATTGAGCCATTCCCAAACGTTCATTTTGTTCCGCTTGGGTTCTCCTTCTCATCGTGTTAACCCTTTTGCTGCCAGAGAATTTGTGCGGCTGATGCAGTCTCTTCAAAGAAGATTCAGGCAGAGGGACTCAGCCATCCCCAAACGTTCATTTTTTTCGCTTGGGTTCTCCTGAGCGTGCACGAGAAGTCAGAAGTCAGAAGTCCAGCAGGTCCTCCTATAACATCTTACCGACAGATACGAAACACGTCATCAAGGACGTTATAATTATGACGTCATAAGGGCAGCGAAAGGGTTAAGGACCCCTGTGAGAATCGCTCTACGCTTCAAACCCGGTGAGACATTTACGTTAACTGTGCCCCCTCCCCCTCCCACCCTTTGTGATGCAGAAGAGGAACGACATGCTGCAGATGCTGGTGGAGGCAGAGTCGGACCCTGAGCAGGTCGCAGTCAGTGCTGACCTCGCTGACGACACGAAGAGCCGCCGACGTATGTCCTAGTCCGGTGCCCCTCCCCTCTGTTGTCTCCCTGTAATAATTATATATATGAACTTAAGCTGCAGTGGAAGGGGATAGGCAGTAGGGGAGAAAGGGGATAGAGGGCGGAAGGGGATAGGGAAGTAGGGGAGAAAGGGGATAGGGAAGTAGGGGAAAGGGGATAGGGGGCGGAAGGGGATAGGGAAGTAGGGGAGAAAGGGGATAGGGGATAGGGGGCGGAAGGGGATAGGGAAGTAGGGGGAGAAAGGGGATAGGGGCGGTAAGGGATAGGGAAGTAGGGGAGAAAGGGGATAGGGAAGTAGAGGGCGGAACGGGATAGGGAAGTAGGGGCGAGGGTAACGGGGCTGGGGGGGGGGGGGGGGTGGGGGGGGGGGGGCGATGCTGAAGGGAGCTAGGCAGCAAGGGGTAGGGGGCAGGGAATTCTGCATGAAACATTACAAAAGTACACATACAAATTTGCTTTACATAGCTCTCCCCATCCCTCACTCTCTTTTGCACACACACACACACACACACACACACACACACACACACACACACACACACACACACACACACACACACACACACACACACACACACACACACACACACACACACACACACACACACACACACACACACACACACACACACACACACACACACACACGAAGGAGGAGATTTTGTGGCAGGACTCTATCACTGATTGCGCACTATTCTCTGTCTTCTTGGCCCCTCACAGGCATGACGGTGGAGGAGATCGTGGGCCAGGGTTTCATCATTCTGATAGCAGGCTACGAGACGACATCCACCACGCTGCAGTATCTCACCTACAACCTGGCCTTGAACCCGGACATGCAGGAGAAAGTCTTTGAGGAGATCAGGGACAAAGTTGGAAATGTGAGTCATGTTCCCGTTATATCTGGTCATGCGCGAGAAGCTTGATGTAGATATCTCCTTGAAAAACTCACCTACAGCCTGACCTTGAACCCGGACATGCAGGAGAAAGTCTTTGAGGAGATCAGGGACAAAGTTGGAAATGTGAGTCATGTTCCCGTTATATCTGGTCATGCGCGAGAAGCTTGATGTAGGTATCTCCTTGAAAAACTCACCTACAACCTGACCTTGAACCCGGACATGCAGGAGAAAGTCTTTGAGGAGATCAGGGACAAAGTTGGAAATGTGAGTCATGTTCCCGTTATATCTGGTCATGCGCGAGAAGCTTGATGTAGATATCTCCTTGAAAAACTCACCTACAGCCTGACCTTGAACCCGGACATGCAGGAGAAAGTCTTTGAGGAGATCAGGGACAAAGTTGGAAATGTGAGTCATGTTCCCGTTATATCTGGTCATGCGCGAGAAGCATGATGTAAATATAATCTCCTTGAAAAACTTCGAAGACGAGAGTCCCGTTTCAAATACTCTGTTATAGGTATGCATGTGTATAATGAAGGCTTTTACTGTTTAGCTTCTTGTGACTTGACTTGCTTGTTGTCATTATAATTATGTAGATATCTTCTTGAACAACTTCGAAGACGAGAGTCCTGTTTCAAATACTCTGTTCCGTGTATGTGTGTTTGTAACGAATTAGGCTTTACCTGTTTAGCTTCTTGTGACTTGAATTGCTTGTTGTCATTGTCATTATCGTTTTCCGCTTGGCGTGTCTTAACGTGGATGTAAATTATATAATAATATTTTTTTGTACAGCGGGCCGAGTCCTATTTGTATGCTAGAGGTTCGCGCTTTACCTACTACTACTACTACTACTACTACTACTACTACTACTACCACCACCACCACCACCACCACCACCACCACCACCACCACCACCACCACCACCAGTGTTTTATTTTTCAGGCAGGTCCTACCTATGAGAATGTGGGTATATAAACATAAACCAATCCACGTTTTATTTGTGAGCCGGTTTGGCCTAGCGGTAAGGCGTTAGGCTGGTAAGCGGAAGGACCTCGGCTCGATACCGCTTCGGCTCTCCTTTCTCTTCAAAAAGGTTGTGGTTTGTGGACACTGTCTTGTGACCTTGTCCATCACTTCCTACTGAAACATTAAAATGGCTCTCATCGCTGCCCATCTTAATGCAGAAGTCATTCTGGTGGTGACAGTGTAGCGATAGGTATATAATCTCCCTCTCCCCCCACCTCCATACTCCCTTCCCCCCATTCTCCCCGTCCCTAATAAGCCGTACGGTTTCTGTGGACTTTAAGCACCATGTTTACTTACGTTTTATTTTTCAGGCAGATCCTACCTATGAGAATGTGGGTATATAAACATAAACCAATCCACGTTTTATTTTTCAGGCAGATCCTACCTATGAGAATGTGGGTATATAAACATAAACCAATCCACGTTTTATTTTTCAGGCAGATCCTACCTATGAGAATGTCTCCACGCTGAAGTACCTAGACGCTGCCATTCACGAGACGCTGCGAGTTTTCCCGCCGCTCCCCGTGTAAGACTGAATGCTCTAGCGCTATGAAGCAACATGCTCCACGTTTCTGTTCATGATGATCGCAACATTGCTTCACGGATTTACTTAACCCTTTCACTGCCATGCTTGCCGCTCTGTCACTCGGAAAATGACCAATAGAAGTGCCAAATTTGAAATCATTCTGGCTTTTCCATCCCTTCGCATGTGCAGGTGAAAAGAATTCTATCAAAATTTGCAATATTGAAAGTAGATTTGTTATAGAGCCATCAAATATATTGTTAGCAAGCTTTTCACCCTGGAAATTGTACAGGTTGGGGCAGAGAAGGGGTTAAAACGAAAGTTGAAATATGCATGCATGCGCTCCTACGTCTTTCAGATGAGATAATTATATAATATGTATGCATGTGACTTTACTGTGGACTTCGCAGTGCTGTGGACGTTTTGTATCAGTTTTCGCGTTGCTAGTTGTTTCTTTTATGTCTTTTGACTGTGCTCATTTGGAAAATAGGAATTTTGCAAAGCGAGGGGTTAGTTCGTTGGTACTAGTCTCGGAGTTTAATGTCCTGTCAAATTCACAAGGTTACCTCAGGAAAAATAAAGCACCGAAATAAGCAAGTAAACAGTTAACACAGCTCTTCTCTCGCCTTGAAACGTAGTCAGGTTAGATTCACAAACCAGGCCCAATCTCAAACACAACACTCTCGTTCTGTGAATACTAAAAACAAATAATATATAAAAATTAAAACATTTATGAAGTGTACGTGTGTACACTTCCATCCATTCACACCAGGTGAATGACATTAATTTTATCTCCTTCAGGAAGGCAAAAGCATCTTTCACACATGTTATCAAATGCAGACTTTGAAATGCTGTCGTTATTTTTCTTCTCACCAGCATGTGGAAGGATTTGCACCCAGATGCAGAGTTTTGTTGTACACACATTGGTTCATGTTTGGGAAACCAAAACCTGAAGCCTTCTTTCACTGAAAAGTGCAAGTAAAATTACAGATGACAGATATCAAGATGAAAGTCTCAAAAACGAGTCTAGTGTAGGAACTATCACAAAAGTTCCATTTTCTCAGGAGTAAGCAGGGGGCTATGTCCGTGTGTTCCTCACTGAGTTCCGTGTTTTTTGTGCAAGCGTTTGGTTGTTACTGTGTGTGTGCGTGCGTGCGTGCGCGTGCGTGTGTGTGTGCGTATGCGTGTATGCGTGCGTGCGTGTGCGTGCGTGCATTATTTGTGTGTGTGTGCGTGCGTGTGCGTGCGCGTGTGTGTGTGTGTGTGTATGCGTGCGTGCGTGTATGCGTGCGTGCGTGTGCGTGCGTGCGTATGTGTGTGTGTGTGTGTGTGTGTGTTTGTGCGTATGTGTGTGTGTGTATGTGTGTGTGTATGCGTGTGCGTGCGTGCGTGCGTGTGCGTGCGTGCGTGTGCGTGCGCGCGCGCGCGCGTGTGTGTGTGTATGCGTGCGTGCGTGTGCGTGTATGCGTGTGTGTGTGCGTATGCGTGTATGCGTGCGTGCGTGTGCGTGCGTGCATTATTTGTGTGTGTGTGCGTGCGTGCGTGCGCGTGTGTGTGTGTGTATGCGTGCGTGCGTGTATGCGTGCGTGCGTGTATGCGTGCGTGCGTGTGCGTGCGTGCGTATGTGTGTGTGTGTGTGTGTGTGTGTGTTTGTGCGTATGTGTGTGTGTGTATGTGTGTGTGTATGCGTGTGCGTGTATGCGTGCGTGCGTGCGTGTGCGTGCGTGCGCGCGCGCACTTATGTGTATGCGTATGCGTGCGTGCGTGTGCGTGTATGCGTGCGTGCGTGTGCGTGCGTGCGTGTGTGTGTGTGTGTGTGTGTGTGTGTGTGTGTGTGTGTGTGTGTGTGTGTGTGTGTGTGCATTACAGGATCGAACGCCGGGCCCTGAAGACAACGACGGTGGGAGGCGTGACGATCCCTGCTGACTGCTGCATCACCATCTCCATCTACAGCCTGATGCACGACCCGGAGCTCTTCCCGCAGCCCGACAGCTTCCTCCCGGAAAGGTCGCACACATCCCGCTCCTCCTCCTCCTCCTCCTCCTCCTAACGTTTCTTCCTGTAGCCTGTATTTCTGTTTCCACACTTTGTATGTTTCCTCTCCTCCTCCTCCTCCTTCCCTGTAGCCTATATTTTCTGTTTCCACACTTTCTACGTTAATCATCATCTCCTCCTCCTCCTTACCTCGCTTCCTGTAGCCCGTGTTTTCTGTTTCCACACTTTCTACATTGTCATCTCCTCTTCCTTCTCCTCTTTTCTTCGCTTCATGTAGCCTGTATTTTCTGTTTCCACACTTTCTACGTTTTCATCTCCTCCTCCTTCTCCTCCTCCTCCTCCTTACTTCGCTTTCTGTAGCCTGTATTTTTTATTTCCGCACTTTCTACGTTAATCATCTCCTCCTCCTCCTTCTTACTTCTCTTCCTGTAGCCTGTATTTTCTGTTTCCACACTTTCTACGTTAAACATCTCCTCCTCCTCCTTACTTCGCTTCCTGTAGCCTGTATTTTCCTGTTTCCACACTTTCTACGTTAAACATCTCCTCCTCCTCCTCCTTACCTCGCTTCCTGTAGCCTGTATTTTCCTGTTTCCACACTTTCTACGTTAAATTCTCTCCTCCTCCTCCTCCTCCTCCTTACTTCGCTTCCTGTAGCCCTGTGTTTCCTGTTTCCACACTTTCTACGTTTTCGTCTCCTCCTCCTCCTCCTCCTCCTTACTTCGCTTTCTGTAGCCCGTGTTTTCTGTTTCCACACTTTCTACGTTGTCATCTCCGCTTCCTTCTCCTCTTTCTCTTCCGCTTCCTGTAGCCTGTATTTTTTGTTTCCGCACTTTCTACGTTATCATCTCCTCCTCCTCCTCCTCCTTACTTCTCTTCCTGTAGCCTGTATTTTTTTTCCCACTTTCTACGTTAATCATCTCCTCCTCCTTCTTACTTCTCTTCCTGTAGCCTGTATTTTCTGTTTCCACACTTTCTACGTTAATCATCTCCTCCTCCTCCTCCTCCTTACTTCTCTTCTGTAGCCTGTATTTTCCTGTTTCCACACTTTCTACGTTAAACATCTCCTCCTCCTCCTCCTCCTACTTCGCTTCATGTAGCCTGTATTTTCCTGTTTCCACACTTTCTACGTTAAACATCTCCTCCTCCTTTTACTTCGCTTCATGTAGCCTGTATTTTCCTGTTTCCACACTTTCTACTTTTAAACATCTCCTCCTCCTCCTCTTCATACGTAGAAAAACTTCTGTTTTCGTTTCGGTTCTCCTTTAACTGCATGTGTGTCTGCGTGTGCTGAATGACCTTTCCAGAACTGAGAGAGAGAACTCGAACTCGAAAACTTTTACACTCAAGGAGAGTAGCGTTAGGTCCATTTGGACCTATCTAACAGCCAGCCAGAGAGAGAGAGAGAGAGAGAGAGAGAGAGAGAGAGAGAGAGAACTCGAACTCGAAAATTTTAATACTTAAGGAGAGTAGCGTTAGCATTTGGACCTATCTAACAGCCAGCCAGAGAGAGAGAGAGAGAGAGAGACAGAGACAGACAGAGACAGAGAGAGACAGAGACAGGAGCGGGGGCGTGGCAGAGACAGAGAAAGCAAGACAGAGACAGAGCGAAACAGAGACAGAGAGAGGTGAGTGCAAAAAAACGTGCCACTTCGCTCCAGCCTATAGGCTGCGTGTTGCAGATTCCTGGAGGAAAACCGGGCCGAGCTGGACCCGCTGGTGGCGGAGCTGCCCTTTGGCTACGGTCCCCGACAGTGCATCGGCATGAGACTGGCGCTGCTGGAGATCAAGTTTGCCGCCGTCAGGCTCTTCACAACCTTCCGCTTCCTCAAGTGTCCCGACACGCCCGTCAGTTCAACCTTAAGCCCGTCCTTAATGAGCGACTTTGCTGGCTTGAGCATTGCACTGCCCAAATAGGCCCAGCGCCACCTGGCTAGTGTAGGGGAGATTATTTGCAGCTGACTTGAGCTTTGTCAAAGCCCCAAATATGCCCAGCGCCACCAAGCGGGGCGATCCGCAGCTAAGCCGCCCATTGGGCGAATGTTTCTTCGCGAACCTAGTTGGAAGTATTCGGCGAACCTATTTGGTTCTTAATTGGGCGAACTTTTCCTCGCGAACCTTGTTGGAAGTATTCGTCGAAGCTATATTCGGGGTCCAAAAAGCTTCGCTCAACATGTTCTGGGAACATTCGCCCTATTCAACGATCATTGCCTCTGATTGGCTGAGAGCAGAGCTCTCCTGTGGATGAAGAAAAAATAAAAATAAAAATGGATGACGGTGTCGCTAGCTTCTTCACTCGCTTCGGAGGGAATTTGTTTGTTTGTTGACCTATGGGAGGCGCAGCCTTGTCTCGGAGACCCAGAATGAGATAGTAGTTAGTTGAATTACCCTGTGAGGGATGATGAAAGTATATTGACTTGACTTGACTTGACTTTAGCCTACATTTTCGATCATGCTGTCTGCCGCAAGTTCGGGCCGAAGCTTGCATCTCATTACGAGCCAGTTGAGAACGAAGTAAAGTTTGAACTGTCCGAACCATGTTCGGCGAACTAAAAGTTTAATTAAGAAACGAATCATAGTTCGTCGAAGTGTCCGAAGTATGTTCGGCGAACAAACATTCGCCCAGTTAAGAACGGGCTTTAGACTTGATATATATATATACATTTTTTACGTTTTGTTCTTTGCTGCTGCTGTTGCTGCAGTCTTCTCTGGTGATCATTCGAGGGGGAGGGAGCTGGGACTGAGAGAGCGGAAAGTGATGGGTAGCAAGACTGCGCGCCCGCGCGCGCGTGTGCATGTGCCGGCGCATGCGTGGGGAGAGTGAAGGACGGAGTGAGCTATGTAATGCAGTATTAAATAGGCTGCGTATAATATTGCAATGTTTCATGTTTTTATAGCGCTGTCAGCCTCACACATGTATCATAGAGGGGATTCGGCGCATTGGAAATGCATTTTTAAAAATTACCATGATTTTTCTTTTTTCTTCCTTCTCGTCTTGCTTCTTTCTTTGCTATAGTATCTCTATCCTTCAACTTCGACGATATTCTCTCTCCTGTTTTTTTCTGGCTGTTTCTCCTTCACAACAGTTGACATTTGCCTTAATTCTCTGTTCAGGAAAAGATCACCCTGGGTAAAGCAGCCGGGCTGTCTATCCCTGATGTTCCCATCAAGGTGAAGGCCGAACTTCGAGCTGCGTGAGAGCTACAAGAAGAAGAATTATACAGCTGCGATGAGCGTCATTGGCCCTTATATTGATTGACTGGGCGTAAAAACACCAAGTTACTTATTTATTTAATGAGCGTCGAACGAGTTAACCCTTTCCCTGCTGGTGAATTTCAAGTACTCCTTACTCTGACTCCTCCCAAGAACGGTGTGGAATCGAGTGCGTCTCGGATCAGCAACCCTGTCTGGTTGACTGGGCGTAAAACACCAAATTACTGACTTACTTACCTACGTCTCTTCAAAGTCATTACAAAACGGCCAGTAGCAATAGCCTGAGTACCATAGAACTCTGAGAGAGAGAGAGAGAGAGAGAGAGAGAGAGAGAGAGAGAGAGAGAGAGAGAGAGAGAGAAGAGAGAAGACAGACAGACAGACAGACAGACAGACAGACAGACAGACAGACAGACAGACAGACAGAGGAGACAAAGAGAGACAGACAGACAGACAGACAGACAGACAGACAGACAGACAGACAGCCAGAGGAGAGAAAGAGGGAGACAGACAGACAGACAGACAGGGAGACAGGGAGAAACAGAGACAGAGAGAGGGAGGGAGATTCCGACAGACAGAAAGAGGGGCCGACAGACAGAGTCAGGGAGAGGGAGAGACGAATAGACACTCTGACTCCTCCCAAGAACGGTGTGGAATCGATGAAGCAACCTGTCTGGTTGATCGTAAAACCCATTTTTACTGGAGCTACTTCTACTCTACGTCTCTTCAAAGTCATTACAAAACGGCCAGTAGCAATAGCCTGAGTACCATAGAACTCTGGAGAGAGAGAGAGAGAGAGAGAGAGAGAGAGAGAGAGAGAGAGAGAGAGAGAGAGAGAGAGAGAGAGAGAGAGACAGACAGACAGACAGACAGACAGACAGACAGACAGACAGACAGACAGACAGACAGACAGACAGACAGACAGACAGACAGAGGAGAGAAAGAGGGAGAGAGAGACAGACAGACAGACAGAGACAGCCAGAGGAGAGAAAGAGGGAGACAGACAGACAGACAGGGAGACAGGGAGAAACGGAGACAGAGAGAGGGAGGGAGATTCCGACAGACAGAAAGAGGGGCCGACAGACAGAGTCAGAGAGAGGGAGAGACGAATAGACACTCTGACTCCTCCCAAGAACGGTGTGGAATCGAGTGCGTCTCGGATCAGCAACCCGGAACCACATGGGGATGCACAAAATACTGGAACTCCGGCAGGTTGTCTTATAACGTCACATGAGTAAACGGGGGTGGAAAGCTCTGCAATGACGTCATACGACGGCAGGGCGGGGAAAGGGTTAAACTAACTAACCCATACATAATTGTAGACCTGTTTATATCAGCGGAATTTAGATTTTTCATCGTCCTATAACCAAAGATCGTATAATATACAGACTCGCAGAGCTGCTTTAGCTGTAAGGCTTTAACTTTAGCTGTTCTATGACCACAGTCTGACTTGTAAAAAAGTTACTTACTATGACCACCAGAGGCAGAGGTCCGTGAGCCAGTGGGTTGAGAGTGGCACATGGAGCTGTGGATATATATATATATATATATATATATATATATATATATATATATATATATATATATATATATATATATAGCCCTCGGAGATACCACAACCAGACCTCGTTTTTCTTTATATATATATATAGTCTTCGGAGATGCCACAACCAGACCTCCTTTTTCTTTATATATATATAGCCTTCGGAGATACCACAACCAGACCTCCTTTTTCTCTATATATATACAGCCTTCGGAGATACCACAACCAGACCTCCTTTTTCTTTATATATATACAGCCTTTGGAGATACCACAACCAGACTTCCTTTTTCTTTATATATATATACAGCCTTCGGAGATACCACAACCAGACCTCGTTTTTCTTTTCTTCCGCTTCCTCTACAAGTACCTTCCTCTCTGGTTGACTGGGCGTAAAACACCACTGAAATTACTTACTTACTTACCTACCTCTCTTCAAAGTCATTACAAAACGGCCTCATAGTTCAGGAGCTGTGTGAGAGTCGAGGTGGACGTCCTGGGCTGTCCGTCCTAACGAGCCTTCTGGTTTCCGTGGACGTAAAGCTATATTGAACCATGCTTCGGCATTGGTCTCAGCTTGTCCCTAATATGTCAACTGACATCTGAGGACATTAAGCAACACTACCTACCTACCTACAAAACGGCCAGTAGCAATAGCTTGAGTACCATAGTACTCTGAGAGAGAGAGACAGAGACAGAGACAGACAGACAGACAGACAGACAGAGAAGAGAGCCAGACAGAAGAGAGAAAGAGAGAGAGAGAGAGAGGGAGGGAGGGAGATTCCGACAGACAGAAAGAGGGGGCGACAGACAGAGTCAGAGAGAGGGAGAGACGAATAGACAGACAGACAAAGTGGGTGGAGAGACAGACAGACAGACAGACAGACAGACAGACAGAGACAGACACACAGAGAGGGAGAAAGGGGGGGGGGGGGGGGGCGATCAATGAAGCAACCACTGACATTTCATAACACTGATCAAAAGCATAGACAATGTTTTAGACGATCTTGAGTCGGATGATCAGTTGATCAATCCACAATCATTGACGAAGAAGTGATCCAGTCCAGATGCTTATAGTGGAACCTTTTTAAAATATATTTTTTTAAATAGTAAAAATAAAAAATCAGAACGTTTATTTTTATGCTATAGTGGAACCTTTTTATTGTTTGTTTGTTTGTTTTGTTTTTTAAATCAGATTGTTTATTTTTATGCTTGTAGCGAAACCTTTTCATTTTTTTGAATAACTCAGAATGTAAAAAATCTGAATGTTTATTTTTATGCTATAGTGGAACCTTTTTATTGTTTGTTTGTTTTGTTTTTTAAATGAGAATGTTTATTTTTATGCTTATAGTGAAACCATTTCATTTTTAAAAATAAATCAGAATGTTTATTTTTATGCTTATAGTGGAACCTTTTTATTGTTTATTTGTTTTGTTTTTTAAATCAGAATGTTTATTTTTATGTTGATAGTGGAACCTTTTCATTGTTTATTTGTTTTGTTTTTTAAATCAGAATGTTTATTTTTATGCTGGAACCTTTTCATTTATTTAAAAAAAAATCAGATTATAGTGGAACCTTTTTATTGTTTTTATTTTATTTTATTTTATTTTATTTTTTATAAACTTGTAACCTTTTTATTATTTGTTTTGTTTTTTTAAATCAGAAAGTTTATTTTCCTGCCATACATTGGCTGCTCTGAGTCTGAATTGGTGCTGTGGTGGTGATTGTGGCAAATGAAGTTGAGTAGTTACACGGGTTTGTTGTTGCAGTTATTGATATTTTTGAGAAATTCTCCCTGATATAATCCACACCGTTTAGTGAATGTTAGCTGTAAATGAATTAATCATTCGTCAGTTTTATACACAGCGGCCGATGAAACCACACTTTTTAGGGAATTGATTGATTGATGATCGTTTATATAGCGCTATTCTCCGCTCTCTTCAGCAGACTCACTGCGCTCGCATGTAATTCTACATGAGTGACTAGCTTTTTATAGCGCGTTTTTTTGAGTATCCACCGAAGTGGTGTACTTACAGCGCTGGCATGGCTGGTGCCACATGAAACTGCTGCCGTCTCGGCGCAAGGTCTGTGTACACCATACAACCATGCTCGATGTCACTTCATGCAAAACCACATACGTAAGGTGTATGCGTGTTTAGCTGTAACCTGCCACCTGCACTTTTGGCAGAATGACCGGGATCTTTTACGTGCTACTGCGGTAACACGGTGGTGGAACGGATACCGAAATAAGAGTCAGCACAGTAAGTCGACCCTGGAGAAGAAAATTTCAATCAGTTACGAGTCCGGCGCTCTAACCACTGAGCTATCCCCGACCCCAACCAGTTATGTTCTTTTCCTACTTGTTAATCTGATATTGCCTACGTGTATTGATCGGTACAAGGCAGGTGCTTTGGAAATATTGTTTTATGTGTGAAGCACATTATTCTGAGTCTGTGTTTTAATAAACAGAAGTATGCGTAAATCAAAATGTGTGTGTGTGTGTGTGTGTGTGTGTGTGTGTGTGTGTGTGTGTGTGTGTGTGTGTGTGTGTGTGTGTGTGTGTGTGTGTGTGTGTGGTTATATTTGTGAATGTGCGTGTGCGTGCGAGCGTGCGTGCGTGCGTGGTTATACGTGCACTGTGATTATGTGCCAGGATTTACGAAACGTTGCTATGTGAGCTGAAGGGAGGTTCTTATAATTATTTGGTATCGTTGAAATTTAGCCTCTGCAAGGGAGGCAATTTACTGCTCTTATTATTAGAGTGCAAAAATCTTAAACAGGACGAGGTTCAGAGCGCTCGTGCTGAATCAACACACAAGGGAGCGAATTAGCCAGGTGAGAGTTGTCGTAGGCGACTCAGGTCTTTGCTGTTGTACTTGTGTTACGTACTTCGAGCGCTGATTAACTCCTCTGTGTGAGCTGACACTGACGCTCAGCTCTCTCGGGTACTGTTGTCTTTCGTCCTCCCAACGAGAGCTGAACGTCAGACGGCTAGACTATCACAGCACGCGCATGCCATTTGATCACGAAATCAGTAGAAATAAATAATGTCTCCCTCGCAAAGGCAAATTAAATCTCCCTTGTGACTGTTCACACTAACCTTTTTCAGGTGCCGTCGTCTCGGGGCATGGGCACTGCCATGCTAGGCCTTGGTTGAGTGAGTGTAACACGTAGCTTTCTCGCTTTACTATTTTAACGGGTGATACATCCGTTAAAATAGTCAACAAAACCAGAAGACTCGTTCAACCATTGTTCATGGCAATTTATATATATATATTTTTTTTCTTTTCTTTTCTTTTCTTCCATTAATGTTATGAGTCAGAAAAATTGTGAATAACACCATTGAACTTTCTCAGTGTGTGTGGGGGGGGGGGGTAGGGGGGGGGGTATAAATGGGTGGGTAGGTGGGTGCTTTGCTTTAGGTATATGAATCAGAAAGAGAAACGGTATTGCAATGGATGGATGGAGGTTAATGAATAAAAGCCCCACAACGATGTGCTTAGAACAACAACAACAACAAATAACACGCTGGCCATCACTAGCGTCTTCAAGACTCACTGGCTGCGGCAAAACTTGATTCTGACTGATTAAAAACAAAAATGTCGCCTCAACCCCCACCTGTAGCTTCGGCCGGTCTCAGTGAACCCTCCCTGCTGCCCATTTTGTCACAGTTGTACAGTTCACGTTTTAGCAACATCAGTAGACCAATACGATGTAGAATACGTGCTGTAGTTCGACAAAAAGTTGCTGTTGGAATAATTGAATGCGCTGAACTGAGTGGAGTAACCTTCGGGAACTGTCGCCAGACCGACACTGCTGTCATTCGAAGGACAATCCCTGGTGGGTTGACCAGGGGCAGCAACTGCGCCATTTGTCACCTCAGCCTCTGCAGAGTTGCCTCGCCGTTGGTGCATTTTCCTGTAGCAGAATCTCCCGAGGTTGAAACCCAGCATGATGACGGTTCCAATGACGGCAAAAAAGATTGTCATAAAGGTGGAATTGCTGAAGGAGAAGAAGCCGTCGTCGTTGTCGTCGTCGTCGTTCATGGCAGGGTGGTCAGTTGTGCCAGTGTGGTTCGTTTTGTCGGCCAGGCTGGAAGTGTCGCTGACATTGCTGTCGTGGTGGTCTGAGCACAAGGACAAAGGGACAAAAATGAAGGTAATTACGTGTTCTTATTCAGTGAGCAGTTCATTGTAACGTCGTCTTTAACCCTTTCACTGCCGCGATGTGACTTAAAAATGACCAATAAAAATGCGAAATTTGAAACTTTTAAGCCTTTGTTTCTTCTTCTTTTTTTTCTTTTTTTTCTTTTCCCTATTTTTTTTCATTTCTTTTTTTTCATTAGCACCGGAAAAGATTTCCATCAAAACGCATACTATCAAAAGTAGACTTGTTATAATTTATGGCCGAGAAATATACAGTTTGCAGGCGCGTCAGTGAGTGCACTTTTCAGCATGGAAATTATTTTTAGAGGTTGGGACAGTGAAAGGGTTAACACCCCGAAAGTTCCCCGCTCCTCTGTCTATTAAAAAAAATGTATGAAAAAAGAAAGAAAGAAAGAAAGAAAGAAAGAAGAAGAAGAAGAAGAAGAAGAAGAAGAAGAAAACAACAACAACAACAACAACAACAACAACAACAACAACAACAACAACACAAACAAAAAGTGTGAGTCAGTGTTACTTTGCAAGAGGCACGTGTGCCCACATCCACACACCATGGTTTTCTTGTCGTAATAATTAGGCACTAAAAACCAGCAGAGCTCAGGAGCTGTGTGAGTCGAGGTGGCCGTCCTGGGCTGTCCGTCCTAACGAGTTTGTTTTTTTGGGGGGTGGGGGGGGTGGGGGGGGGGTACCGTCTCATTGTGGTCTTTATTGGAATGAAATATCAGACAAATTAGCTAAAGAAGGTGCAATGAGAAACATGTCTGAGATATCATCCAATAACCTACTACTATCATCTCATGAGATTAATTCACTACTAAAGAAGACTGTGCATAAACAAACTGAAAAAAGTAAATTTGCGATACCTTCTTGTTCTAGATATTTAGCAAGAGTAATATACAAGTTACGTTTAAATTCATGGAACACTAAATATTCGCAGAATGTGACATGCGTTTGTAAAAATATCTTATCTGTTAAACACATACTGCTTGAATGTCCTATTACTACAGAGTTATTTCAGAAAAATGGATATGACTTAAATGCTTACAACAATGTAAGAGATATTTTGTATAATACTGATGTTATTACTAATATTGTCAAATCGATTGTTTATAGTCCTGTAGGAAAATTTGTATAAATAATAATTATCTGTTTTTGTTTTTGTTTTTGTCTAATATCACCTCGATGTGAACAGACACAAAATAAAATATTGATTGATTGATTGATCCTAATGAGCCTTCTGGTTTTCGTGGACGTAAAGCTATATTGAACCATGCTTCGGCATTGGTCTCAGCTTGTCCCTAATATGTCAACTGACATCCGAGGACATTAAGCAACACTACCTACCTAGCTGTGTGAAAGTCGAGGTGGACGTCCTGGGCTCCCGTCCCTAATAAGCCTACGGTTTATGTGGACGTAAAGCAACACTTCAACTTCAACTAAAAACCCAACAATTTACCCAAAAATGCCGGAATATGGATCGCAACCCAATGGTAGACAAAGTGCGATTGGGGGCAATGCTGTTTTGTTTGTGACTCTGTGACTCATTTGAACGCCGGAGTCAGATTCGAACCGTTATGCATTCAACCGGCGAATACAATACCCACGTAAACATTGTGCTTAACGTCCACAGAAACCGCAAGGCTTATTAGGGACGGGGAGAACGGGGGGGGGGGGGGGGGTATGGAGATGGGGGAAGAGGGAGATTATATACCTATCGCTACACTGTCACCACCAGAATGATTCTTGCATTAAGATGGGCAGCGATGAGAGCCATTTTAATGTTTCAGTAGGAAGTGATGGACGAAGTCACAAGACAGTGTCCACAAATCACAACCTTTTTGAAGAGAAAGGAGAGCCGAAGCGGTATCGAACCGAGGTCCTTCCGCTTACCAGCATAACGCCTTACCGCTAGGCCAAACCGGCTCACAAAGTACCCACCCAGTTCAGCGTTGCTTAACGTCCACAGAGACCACAGAGACTATGAGGGGCGTGGAGCCCAGGATGGCATGCTTTATTTCCTACGAGGGCGATGGGTTTGTGTGGTCGTATGGACTGTTCATATCAGTAAGTTAACACAGTGGAAGAACAAAGCATAATTATTAGACTTGGACCGTTTTCGGTTATGCATTAGGTTTTTAACAGCAATTTCTTCACTGAATTTTGCCCACCCACGCAGTGGCCGCCGTGTTGAAAGTTAGGATGCAAACGGCTTCGGCTGGCAAAGACGAAATAAAGGCTTTTAGCCTAAGTAAATCTGATCACCGTTTTAGGTCATATCAATTACCAACTGTCATATCAATTATTTGATAAAACAAAGGAACCTCACCTGCTGCAAGAACACGACGCAGGCCGTACGCCGACCAGGCCGCACCCAGGCAGCTGTACCGCATGAAGGACACTGTCCACATCATTAAACTGTTTTACAAGCTTATGGTTACTTTTCTCGTCTGGCCACTCCTCGACGTTTTTGATTGTCTCTCTCCTCACTCTTTCTTCAAAGACACAGTTTCTGCATGGTCAGTTGTTGGACGGTCTTTCTGCATTAATCTATCTTTGGAATCACTCGTTCTGGTCACTTTCTGTTCGGTGTTGTTTGCAGTGTCACTGTCTTTCTTTCTGGCCACTCTTTTGTTTAGTATTGCTTTCTTCGTCTAGTCAGCGTTTGGTCAGTCTTTCTTTCTGGGCACTGTTTTTGGTCAATCCTTCTTTCTGGTCACTGCCTCTTTTTGGACAACGTTTCTTTTTGGTCTCTGGTTTTGGATAGCCTTTTTTTCTGGGCACTATTTTTGAACAGCCTTTTTTTAATTTTTCGGGGGAATATTTTTGGACAGCCTTTTTTTTCTGGGCACTAATTTTTAACAGCCTTCTTTTCGGGGGAATATTTTTGGACAGCCATTTTATCTTTCTTCTGATTACTATTCTTGGACAGCTTTTCTTTCTGGGCACTGTTTCTGGTCACTAGTTTTGCACAGCTGTCTTTCTGGGCACTGCCTCTGGCAAGTGGTTTTGGACAGCTTTCTTTCTTGGCACTGTTTTGGTAAGTGGTTTTGGGCAGCTGTCTTTCTGGGCACTGCCTCTGGTAAGTGATTTCGGACAGCTGTCTTTCTGGACACTGCCTCTGGTAAGTGGTTTTGGACAGCTGCCTTTCTGGACACTGCCTCTGGTAAGTGGTTTTGGACAGATGTCTTTCTGGACACGGCCTCTGGGAAGTGGTTTTGGACAGCTGTCTTTCTGGGCACTGTGTTGGGTAAATGTTTTTGACAGGTTTTCTTTCTGGTCAGTGATTTTGGACAGCCTTTTTCTCTGGTCACTGTTTCTGGTCCCTGTTTCTGGTCACTGTTTGTAAGCACTGTTGCTGGTCACCTTCTGGACACTGTGTCTGATGGTCACTGATGCTGGTCACTGTTTGTGCGTGGTAACATTTTTGTTGGCACTGAGCCTAGTCACTGTTGCTTGTCACTCTTTCAGGTCACTATTCCTGGATACTCTTTCTGAACACTGTGTCGGGTGGGCACTGTACCTGGTCACAGTTGTTGGTCACTGGCTTAGGTCACTCTTTCAGGTCACTATTCCTGGATACTCTTTCTGAACACTGTGTCGGGTGGGCACTGTACCTGGTCACAGTTGTTGGTCACTGGCTTAGGTCACTCTTTCGGGTCACTATTCCTGGATACTCTTTCTGAACACTGTGTCGGGTGGGCACTGTACCTGGTCACAGTTGTTGGTCACTGGCTTAGGTCACTCTTTCGGGTCACTATTCCTGGATACTCTTTCTGGACACTGTGTTAGGTGGGCACTGTACCTGGTCACAGTTGTTGGTCACTGGCTTAGGTCACTCTTTCGGGTCACTATTCCTGGATACTCTTTCTGAACACTGTGTCGGGTGGGCACTGTACCTGGTCACAGTTGTTGGTCACTGGCTTAGGTCACTCTTTCGGGTCACTATTCCTGGATACTCTTTCTGAACACTGTGTCGGGTGGGCACTGTACCTGGTCACAGTTGTTGGTCACTGGCTTAGGTCACTCTTTCTGGTCACTATTCCTGGATACTCTTTCTGAACACTGTGTCGGGTGGGCACTGTACCTGGTCACAGTTGTTGGTCACTGGCTTAGGTCACTCTTTCTGGTCACTGTTCCTGGATACTCTTTCTGGACACTGTGTTAGGTGGGCACTGAACCTGGTCACAGTTGCTGGTCACTCTTTCAGGTCACTATTCCTGGACACTGTGTTTGGTGGGCACTGAACCTGGTCACAGTTGTTGGTCACTTGCTCAGGTCACTCTTTCCGGTCACGATCGCTGGTACTGTTTCTGGACACTGGTCACTGTTACTGATCATTCTTTCCGGTCACTATCGCTGGTCACTTGCTAGACGCTGTGTCTGGTGGGCACTGAGCCTGATCACCTTCTGTGTGCACTCTTTTGTGGCTCTGTGTCTGTGTACCTTTATTCGTCACTCTTTCTCCGCACTGTTTCCTGTCCTTCTTTTTTTTCCTTCTAGACAATGTTTCTGCACATTACCTTTTATTTGTATTTACACTCTTCACGGCCACTTAACAACCATAAAATATGCTGGTTACTCTGAAGCGTAATATGAATCCTACGATGTACCTTAATCACCGACACAAGCATGAAAAACGAACGAATCGAGCGAAGAATCGAAAACAGGTCCGCTAATGCTGTCAACGTGCTGTACGAATAGTTCTTCTTCACAGCTAATGCTGGCCCTGTTTCTGTTGGGTTCTGCTGACTGTAGTCGAAGGAAGCGGGATGTCGTCAGTATACGAACGCTGGCGGAAAGATGAGAGCATGTAAGGAGCAATCGTGCGGCTGCAATGCTGTCTGTCAAACGGAGTGCTTAATGATTTAATGGGAGACACGAAGGACGGGTTGATTTCGCTCATGTGCTGCGCCGTATCTCGTGCGTCAGGAGTTGTGGAGGCGAGGTTAAAATGACGGTGATTTATGCGACGCGGATCGAAGCGAATCCTGAACGGTGGTTCTCGACCGCACCTTTGGGACTTTGTTCTTTTCTGTTCTTGTAGCCACAAGTGTTTAGTTAAAGTTAAACACATACATACTCACACACACACACACACACACACACACACACACACACACACACACGCACACACCACACCACACACACACACACACACACACACACACCACACACACACACACACACACACACACACACGCACGCACGCACGCACGCACGCACACGCACGCACGCACGCACGCACACTACACACACGCACGCACACACACACGCACACACACACACACACACCACACACACAGCACACACACACACACACACACACACACACACACACACACACACACACACACACACACACACACACCACACACACACACACACACACACACACACACACGCACGCACATACACACACATACACACGCTAGCACGCACGCACGCACACGCCAGCACAGAGAGGGGGGGGGGGGAGAGAGAGAGAGAGAGAGAGAGAGAGAGAGAGAGAGAGAGAGAGAGAGAGAGAGAGAGAGAGAGAGAGAGAGAGAGAGAACTCTACGGAAGATAGTTAAATCACGCCGTGTGGAAATCGAGTGCCTTTCATTCAGACCACGCAGTTTTATATCAAATTTACATGTCACAATGCTGAGATTGGCACAAGAGTCGAGTACACAGGAAAAGAAACATCCACTTACTCTTACCATCATATGCTCCCAGGGACCCACGTAGGTACATTGTGCCAGCAAGTCTCGAGTGTCATCGATCGAAGTCTTCCATTCCAGATAACGATAGTATTCACATTCTGGCTTCAAGACAACGCCTTTATGTAGGTGCGGGATATGCCGTTGTGGTGTACGTGTACACACATCCATTTTCGGCCTTGAGAGGTGAACATTGCAAGGAGAAGAGCAAAAGCGTTATGATCCGCTACTTTGAATACGCAGCAGTCACACCATGGAAACATTGTGCATGCTTGTTTTAGTGTATGTAGTAGCCATACAATACTGAACTACATAGGACAAGAATCTGAAACACACACACACACACACACACGCACACACACACGCACGCACGCACGCACGCACGCACGCACGCACACACACACAGACACACACGAATATACTTTGGAATTTATGTTTCTGATCGATCTTGAAACAAGGTCAAGGTCAGCAAATCTAGGTATAAATCTGTAGATCGGAAGCATGAACAATTTGAAATATTTCTCTTCTAGTGTCAGACAAAAAAGGCCAATGCCAAAGTTTTTATCAAACAGAACACATGCCGATTATCTCCCATAAATACTCGTGAAAGGCTTTTCACTGTCAGAACGATTTTGCTTTTTCATCACATCGTATCCCCCCCCCCCCTCCCCCCCCCCCCCCCCTCCGTCCTTAATTTCCAGATAATATATGTATTCTGTTTTCATGTTGTCTTCAGTACGTTAAACATAATAAATAGCATCACAAATCATCAGTCTTTTAATAACAGTTTCGTGGGTCTTTATTTTTTGTACAATTGCTCCGTCACTGCTGTGGTTTCGGTAAGCCTATTTGAGATTATACATTATCGAAACATGAAACTGTTTGTATAGTCTTAATTACACATTCATTTTCTGCTCTTTTTGTACCCATACTGGAGTGTGGATTGACTTCGAGGTCATAACATGGATAGCGTTCAGCCGGAAGTTTGATGTCACTAGAGTTTCAAGGTATGACCAATCGGGAAACTGATTCATTCGACGAATGAGCAGAAAATGACCACGCTTCGCATCAGAAAAGTGACTGGAAGTAACTTGTTTACCTGACTATGTTCCATAGATGAGATTAAATAAAGTCCTAATCAAAGCAGAGGTCCCCCCAACATCAGTTGAGTGCCCGATATTCGTCACTGTAAACTGTGCCCATATATTTGATTCAAAACTCTTAACCCCTTCACTTCCCCAGCCTGGAAAATTTCCGGGCTGGAAGATGGAAAGACGCGCCTGCAAACAGTACATTTTCCGGTCTTATAACATCTGCTTTCAATGCTAAGCGTTTTGATGAAAATCCTCTCTCATGCCAGTGCGAAAACGAAGATAAAAAGGCCTCAGGGTCGACTTTCGTACTTTTACTGGTCTGTTTTAAGTGACACCATGGCAGTGAAGGGGTTAAGAGAACGGTGGGAGTCGACCTCACTCGTTGTATGCGTGAAAGCTGAGGTGATCCGACTGGCCATTCAGAAACTTACCTTCCCGTTCTAAGGGCTACAATCTGAAACTTAACGAGGCCCAGAGTATTCGTGCTGAATCAACACACAAGGGAGTTAATTACCGCTCAGAAGACGTCAGACGAACACAACAACAAAGACCGGAGTCGCCTACGGTAACTCTCACCTGGCATGCGAGTAAATACAAGGTACATGAACTCAATACAAGGTACATAAACTCCAGCATAGGTGCATCCTCAAATTTACGTACCTTGTGTTTACTCGCATGCCAGATGAGAGTTACCGTAGGCGACTCTGGTCTTTGTTGTTGTGTTTGTGTGACGTCGTGTGTTCATTCGTTCTAAGCGCTGCTGGCTTTGAGTTCGCGCATCTAGATCTGCGTTCTGTCTTCGAGCATGCATTCAAAACATTTTTTGAAAGCGTACAGTGTGGAACGTGAGCATGTGCTAGTTAAGACATCAAGTATTTAGGGATTACCTAAACACGCCTAATCTGATATTCTAATGAACTTGTCAGGATGCTTATTTTAGGAATCTCTGTAGTTTTCTCACAGATCCGATTCAAGGATAATTCGTATTGTTTACTACGGCTTCTTTACTACTCTACAAATTTACTACTACTACTACCACCTAGGCATTACTGCTGCTACTAACTTTAACATCGGAAAGTTATGGATATTGCACGCTGGATAGTTTAGGGTGAACAACTGGATACATTGTTTCAATCGTTTTCATTTCAAAGTCTACAAAAGCAGTTATTTACGTCATTATTATTTCTAATTACTTACATCTTTATTATTTCTATCACATTCCTTTCGTTTCACACTCCTTTCGCCTGTTCAGATTTTAACAAAATTTGAGTAGTTGAAGTCTGAAGAATACTGAGCGTAGTTGGACGAAAAATTAGTGCTGTTATAAGTCATGCTTCCAAACTGAACGGATGACGAATCTGGGGGCGACAACCCGGTGCTGGTGAAGGTGGCAAGGGGCGTCAACCCAGAACTAGCCACGCCGGAAGCTAAACTGTTAGGGGGGACCACTCCGCCGTCGGCAGTTCCAGAGTTGTTCCCCCTCGGGTTATTGTGCATTCTGAGCACGCACAGTCTACCAATGGAGCAGACGAGGATGAAGAAGGCAGGAAAAGCGGATAAGCCGTATAGTACGTAGTCCCTCACTCTCGACTCATCTGCGTAGGGTTGTGTGCTGTTGGTGTCTTCGGGCAGGGTGATGCTGGGGCCTTGTGTAGTGATGTTCGTAGGCTCTGTGGACATGCAAACGCGGGTTTAGTTGAGGCTAGTGCTACCGAGTAGGTTTAGTTACCTGTCTCCCTGATTTAACGTCCCGTCAACTTAACCGGACAGTGACCTATCGGGGCGATTAGCTTAGCCCGTAGGGAACAAGATAAAAACAACAGCAACAAGACCAAAAACAAAAAGAAGGAGCATAAGAAGAAAAAGCAAAACAACAACAACTCAAATAATAATAATAGCCATAATCATAATGTTCCCCCGCTCACAAAAACAAGGTAACAGAAGACATATTGACATTCAGTCAAAAATGAGAAGCCGTCAGTCAAAATTGTCTTTGTTTATAAATAAGAATTAAGCCAATAAAATAACGATTAAGTTGAACTGACTTGAATGTCCAACACACAAGAAGCGGCCATAATTATGCTAATTCTCCGACCCCCTCTCTCTCTCTCTTTCACACACACACACACACACACACACACACACACACACACACACACACCACACACACACACACACACACACACACACACACACACACACACACAGTTGGTTCTTAATTGGGCGAGCTTTTGCTTCGCGAATATAGTTCGGAGTATTCGTCAAATTGCGACGAAACTATATTCGGGATCCAAAAGGCTTCGCTCAACATGTTCTGGGAGCATTCGCCCAGTTCGACGAACATTGCCTCTGTTTTGCTGAGATCAGAGATCTCCTGTGGATGAAGAAGAAATAAAAAATAAAAATAGACGACGGTGTTGCTAGCTACTTCACTCGCTTCGGAGGGATTTTTTTAAAAATCTGTTGACTTGTGGGAGGCGCAGCCTTGTCTCATGGACCCAAAATGACATAGTAGTTAGTTGAATTACCCTGTGAGGGATGTCTAAAGTATATTGACTTGGCTTGACTTGATTTGACTTTAGCCTACATTCTGGATCATGCTGTCTGCTGCGAGTCTGCCGCAAGTCCGGGCCGATGCTTGCATCTCATTACAAAGCCAGTTAAGAACGAAGTATAGCTCGTCGAACTGTCCGAACCATGTTCGGCGAACTAAAAGTTCAATTAAGAAATGAATCATAGTTCGTCGAACTGTCCGAAGTATGTTCGGCGAACAAACAGTGGCCCAGTTAAGAACGGGCTTTAACGCAAGCGCGGATCGTGAGCCGGTATGGCTTCGGCTCTCCTTTCTCTTCAAAATGTTGTGGTTTGTGGACACTGTCTCAGTTGTGACTTTGTCCCTCACAATTAATGAAACATTAAATTGGCTCTCATCTTAAAATGCCCACCTTAATGCAGGAGTCATTCTGGTGGTGACAGTGTAGCGATAGGTACATAATCTCCCTCTTCCCCCACCTCCATTGTAGATTGTACAGTCTCCCTCCGTTCCCCCGACCTCCATACCCCCTTCTCCCCGTCCCTAATAAGTCTTACGGTTTCTGTGTTAGTAAACATGGTGCTTAACGTCCACAGAAACCATAAGGCTTATTAGGGACGGGGAGAATGGGGGAAGGGGGTATGGAGGTGGTGGAAGAGGGCGAGTATATACCTATCGCTTCACTATCACCACCAGAATGACCTGCATTAAGATGGGCAGCGATGAGAGCCATTTTAATGTTTCCTTAATTGTGAGGGACAAAGTCACAAGACAGTGTCCACAAACCACAACTTTTGAAGAGAAAGGAGAGCCGAAGCGGTATCGAACCGAGGTCCTTCCGCTTACCAGCCTACCGCCTTACCGCTAGGCCAAACCGGCTCTCTGGTTTCTGTGGACGTTAAGCACCATGTTTACTATAAGCGCGGATCCTACCTGCAGCCAGAGCGCAATGGACAAACCTCGATGACTACGCTGCCACAGCCAAACAGGCGGAACACAGAGGGCTTGCAACTGCCATGGTGAACATTCAGATGACTCTGCCTCGCCGCCTACTCCTGCCTAGGTGGAATCTCCAGCATTGACAGCACAGGCAGTCATGTTTAGTACATGTAGTAAGTCTGTTTTCTTAGTCAGCAGTTCGGACTTTATTAAAGACACGAGCTGGGGAGAGAGACCAAAAATTCCAGTTTTAGGTCGCGTGATCTTGTACGCAGGAAAAAAGCAACACACACACACACACGCACACACACACACACACTATCGCAGCAGAGAGAGAGAGAGAGAGAGAGAGAGAGAGAGAGAGAGAGAGAGAGAGAGAGAGAGAGAGAGAGAGAGAGAGAGAGAGAGAGAGAGAGAGAAACAAAACAACAACAAAAAACACCACACGATTGTAGTGTCTCTTCGCGTCGCACGGCCGCGTGGACTTATCGACCGAGACAGACATCATTAGACTGCATGAACTCCTCATATCTGCTGTTTGCCATTAGGCTGCAAGTGAATATGGCAACGCCCCTATGCTAGTCTTGTGAGGCGCAGCGCTTTTACCAGCCAGAGTCATATCGAAGGAGAGAATTTGCAACTGCTCAGAAGGTTCCGTTCGCAAAGTCTCTCTCTATCCTCTGAAACTAAAAACTATTTAAAAAAAATAAAATATATATATATAAAAGGAGGGGGGAGAGAGAGAGAGAGAGAGAGAGAGAGAGAGAAGAGAGAGAGAGAGAGAGAGAGAGAGAGAGAGACAGACAGACAGACAGACAGACAGACAGACAGACAGACAGACAGACAAACAGACAAACAGACAGAAAGAAACATAGAGACAGAGACAGACAAACAAACAGACAGACAGAGACACACAGAGAGACAGAACCCGGTCTCATTCCGAAACAGTCTACGACTTATTACACCACAACATATGCGCTACATCCGGTTTTTGATATACTGCGCCTATGTTATGTGTTAAATCTTTTGCTGGTGTTTGCTGATGTAACCGAGTGTATTGTATACATGTTTCGGGCCAGGACCCTTTAACCTTTTCTTTCCGGTTTCTTATCCGTTTGATTGGGTGGGAGTTTTATGGCCCCAGTTATCTAAGGTGTTAAAACCTGTGCGCTGGGCCGGCAGCGTCCACATGGTTCAGGAGCTGTGTGAGAGTCGAGGTGGATGTCCTGGACTGTCCGTCTTAACGAGCCTTCTGGTTTCCGTGGACGTAAAGATTTATTGCACCGTGCTTCGGCATTGGTCACAACTTGTCCCTAATATGTCAACTGACATCTGAGGACATAAAGCATCACTTCATCATCATCATCGGCAGCGTCCCTTTCCCCCCAGTGTCCCTGCAGAGGCAGGTTGTTTGTTTGCTGTTGCGGCCTGTGTTCATCTCAGGGGAGAGCCTGTAAGTAGTTATTTTTCTATGGCTTGTTGTTCTGTTGTTTCTTATTGATGTAAATAATGTATGTTTATAATGTACCATGTTCACAACGTGCCTCGATTTTGGTTCTTGAACACGTGGGTAATTTCGGCGTCAGATTGCCGCCTGTTTGCAGCCGCCATGGCGTAGTGCATTGTTGTGCGAAGTAATGTGCTTACGTCCACAGAACCTAGGCTATTATGTTGGCGTTCAAATGTTAAGCCTTTATGCCACAGGATGACCGGTGTTTCCAAAATGTATGCAGCTAACCTTGGTTAGCTGATATGTAGCTAGTATGTTATGCTGCCATTGTTGGATGTTCAGTTGGAGTGATGCTTTGCCGATGTAAAGGTTATCCCTCAGTAGGGTATGGTTCCTTTGTGCGGCCGTGCAGATCTCTGTGCGGCATAACTTATTTGTTTAGTTTCCTACCGATCTATTTTTCTACATGAAATCGGTGGTATATTATGGCTAACACTTTGAAGATGTTGACTTCATAGTTGTCGAATGTTCATTTTACTCGAATGTTCATTTTACTAGTTGAATAGGTTTAGTGCATAGGGGTGATTGTATAAACTGTGAGACATGTTATTTCAGTTTTGATCTGGATTTTGTATGGCCGAGTCTTGGGCGCGCAAACTTTCACTCTGCTTAGCTTGTAAACCCTTTCCGGGTCTTTATGCGTGTACCCGAACAGGCCGGCGATGCGCGTCAGTAGTGGCAATTAGGTTTTTGTCTCTGTTCACTAACCGAGCAGACAGGTGCAGTCAGATGATGATGATGATGAAGTGTTGCTTTATGTCCTCAGATGTCAGTTGACATATTAGGGACAAGTTGTGACCAATGCCGAAGCACGGTGCAATAATTCTTTACGTCCACGGAAACCAGAAGGCTCGTTAGGACGGACAGCCCAGGACGTCCACTCGACTCTCACACAGCTCCTGAACTATGGGCAGCCAGATCAACAGCTTAGATTCTTGATGCGCTACCGTCAGTAAGACGCTTGACGTTGTTCACAGATATGCTCTGCTAGTCAGTAACAGTAAGTAAACATGGTGCTTAACGTCCACAGAAACCATACGGCTTATTAGGGACATACGGCTTATTAGTAACAGTATGATGATGAAGTGATGCTTAATGTCCTCAGATGTCAGCTGACATATTAGGGACAAGTTGTGACCAATGCCGAAGCACGGTGCAATAATTCTTTACGTCC